>JASDQU010244508.1:250966-262745 GCA_032191745.1 Picea mariana
CTTCTAGTAAGCAACTCAGCAATATCCCTCCCGGACCTTTCTAATACAGGGAGTTATCCAAGATGCAGGACTTAGTAGCTTTGAGCTTTAAGAATTTGGCCTTGGTCTTACTTAACCCTGGAGGATCTTGCAGATTTTTCAACACATAAATGATGTCCATATACCAAGGTGAATTGATGAACTTCTGATACACATGTGTGGTTGTTTCTTCTTAAGGGTTCTCTGACAGATCAACAATGAAGCTGATTCCTAGAACGTCGCAGTTCGATTGCACCAATAGTTTTGCGAGGCCCTGTCCCTTGATCAGCTTTGTGGGCTTGATTTCAAGGTTATATTCCAACATGGTCACGATCCACTTACCTCTTCTTCCCTCGGGGTCAGGCTAAGTCAGGATATCCTTGACTGAGTTGTTGTGCACATAGGCAATAATGTGAGAATGTAATATGTAAGTTCTGAACTCTATTAGGGATTTCACTAAGGTGTATGCTTGATTCTCCATAATGTCATACCTCAGTGGAGAATCCCTCAGCGTCCTGCTGAAATAGGCTATAGTCTTCTCAAATTTCTAATCATCTTTTTGTAATAGTACGCCAACAATGGTATGCTTTGAGGCGAACGAGAACAAGATGAAGTCCTTTGTGAAGTCTGGGTTGTCCAACATGGGAGATTTGGTCAGTGCTACCTTGATATCTTCAAATGATTTCCTGGCTTCGGGGTTCCATTTAATCTCGTTCCCCTTTCTGAGCATGCTAGTGATATGTTTTATAATTCTCGCCAGGTTCGGGATGAATCTTCTCAAAAAATTCACCTTTCCTAGGAAGGACTGCACTTGCTTCTTGCTACGCAGAGTGCTAATTTTTAGGATTCCTTCTACCCTACCATGATCTATATTTATACCTTCCTTCGAGATGATGTGCCCCCAAATTTTCCCTTCCTGCATCCTGAAATGTGATTTCTTCGAATTCAAATATATGTTGAACTTTCTGCATTTTTGGAAGACGTTCTTCAGATACCCAAGGTGTTGTTCGTCGGAGTCAGAGTACACTATGATGTCATCTAGATAGATCATGATAAATTTGTCCTTTTCCTTGGCAAATGTTATATCCATCGCCCACTGGAAGGTATCTCCAACATTCATCAGGCTGAAAGGCATCTTGGCGTACATGAACATCCCCCATGGTGTCATGAAAGTTGTTTTTTCTCAGTCATCTGGGTGTACCATGATCTGATTGTAACTTGAAAAACCATCCAACATAGACATCTTATGGGACCTAACTACCTTCTGCAGAATAAAATCCATCTTAGGGAGTGGGTAGTTGTCCTTGAGGGACACTTTGTTCAAGTTTCAAAAATCCACGCACAACCTGATTTCGTCGTTCGTTTTCCTTACAGGCACCAGATTGGCAACCCATTTCGAAAACCTTAAAGAAACAATAATTTGGGCTTTGAAGAGTTTCTTTACCTCCTTTTCAATTAGCGGCAATAGTAGGGGATTTATTCGTCTTAGTTTTTTCTTGAAAGGATTTTGGTATTCTTTGAGAGGAATGATGTGCTAAATCACTTTAGTGTTGTAAACTTTCAAGTCATCATAACTCCAAGCGAAAACGTCGGGAAAATCCTTCATGAGCTTGATGTAGTCCCGGTTGACCTATAGAATGAGAATTTTTGATAATTTGATTATCTTCAGATTCTCCTGGGCCCCGATGTTGCAATCCTCGACATCCTCGTCATTTGCAATGATCTTGGGATTCCTAGCCATATCGTTTTCATCAAACAACTTTTCTAACAAAACTAATCCTTTTGGGATGATATTATTATTTAGCTGTATTATGTCCTTCCCATCTATCTGGATTTGTAAAGGGTCATCATTACTGCATGCATTTGCGCTTTCATATTCATCGCATAAGCACTCGTCATCAATATTTATACTAGTGAACTCACCCCTCATTTGGATAAATCTCTCCACCTGTTTGTCACCCTCAAACACCTGCCAATACTTAATATTATCGTGCACCGCTGACCTGTGTTTGACTTCGATCTCATACTTTTGGTTGGGGAAAATGGGAATTTTAAATATTAAGGCCAAGGTGGCCAAGCTATCTGCAATTTGATTCTTCCCCCTCAAGATCGTTGATAGATTATACTCTGAAAATTCTTCGAGGAGGTCCAACACTAGTTTTTTGTACAATCTCAGCCTAGGGTGCTTGGATTGGTATATTCCCTTTACTTGGTTTATAATGATCTCATAGTCCCCATGCACCGCTATCCTCTTCGTGCCCAACTCTTTCAAAACTCTCAGGACCAAAATCAGTGCCTCATTCTCAACCATGTTATTTGTACTGTCAAAGGTGAGTTTGTACGAGAAGATTTTTGTGCCCACCTTGGGAGGATATATCCATACGCCGACCCATGCTCCTTCCTTGTTGACTTCTCTGTCGAAACTCATGTTCAATATCTCATTCTCTGCACGGTTCCTTGGGTTGGCACACTCTTTTGCGCGTCATGCGACTTTATCATCGACAGTCATGACAGTTGTTGGTTCTTCCTCTTCAAATCTTAGGTCATTGTAAAATATAAAGGAGCTGATCTCAGTGTCAACGGAGTAGATAGGGTGGTTATTTGGTTGTGTCTTACTAATCACCATGTATTTTAATAGTACCTCTCTATATAACTGTCTCTCTTGGCCGAAGACAAGGATGGTGGCATATGACATGTCCATTTGCAGAGTTCCCTTCAGTTTCGCGGCCCCTTACCTGGATAATAGCATGCCAAATTTAGGGGGTATATCGACCACGACCATGCCCATAATCATATTCTTAGAATGGATTTAGGCCAACGACACAACCAAATCTTTGATCAGGCCCAAACATTTCACTTTCCTTGAATCGAAAGAAAAAATATCCTTATAGGGCCCGATAATGTCCAAACCCAACTCATCCATGATCACTTTGGGCATGAGATTGTGTGACGCGCCTGAATCTAGCATGGCGTTATGCATGGTCATGTCATGGACCTTGAGTCTGACATAGAATGGGGGAATGTCCTCAGTGTCACTCGTACCCTCCACGCGCTGACGAAACAAAATGGTAGAGTGATCATCCTGGACGTTCAAAGTGTCAGGAGTCTCTCCCATCTTCAACATTTTAATAATTTGATCCTGATATTATCCTTTCTTGATGAGTCCGTTGAAAGGGACGGATATTTTAATCTTGGCCATTTCGTTATCAAAATTAAAAGGGGGAGAGAATTTTTCTACCTCCTTGACGCATGTCTCCCAGCTTGTTTCTGGCACTTTCCTTAGAACCTCCTCCTTTGACTTTGCCTTTTCCGTTGCATCCTTGGTCGGGTTGTCTTGCCTCAGTCGACTTGTGGAAGGGATATCCATCGAAGCTTTCCTTATGGGATTCCTCTGTTGAGGCTCCCTTATGGGATTTGGCTGCTAAGACTCTGTAGACTCCTTTTTTCTCCTGAAGTTTTATTGCTTTTGGAACTGCATGATGGTTTTGTGATAACCCTTCCCAAATTCCTCTATTTCCCAAGACAATGTGTCATCCATCTCTAGCATAATATCGTCATTTTCGCTCATGTATTTATCATGTTCTCCCTTCGTCAAGAACACGCACGTGTCCTTGTTGTCGCAAAAATGCATTTGATCTTGGAACATCTGATCAAAATATTTGTTAGTGTAATTATTTTGGAATGGGGGCCTTATTTATTGGTTGCCCCGGTCTCTCTATTCCCTCTACCTAATCTGCATAACCATACCTCTTCTAGGGTTATGATTCCTAGACTGGGGGTCATGTTGTTCTCGGGAAATAGGCTTGTTTCCCATGGACATCCTTTCCATCATCTTCATCATCAAGTCGAACTTGTCATCTGCGGGTCGAGAAGTCTATGGCTGCATATCTCCATGGGGTTTCTTTCCGCCTCTGTTGAAGCTCTGTTTTATATTTCCCGACACCATCAGGTTTACCTCGACTTCGATCTCTTCACTCATCATGGTGTCTAAATTTGCAAATATTCTCTCCCTCAATAGCAAGGCGAAATCATCGTCAAAGGAGTCGGTGTATTGAAGTTGTGCAGCCCCAGGAGGCAGCTGAACTTATGCAGGAATCGAGTTGTAAACCCTCATGAAAAGGGTCGAGAACTCTTGCACCATCTCCTCTGATGCCCTCTTCATATTGTTATACTGTGTCAGTAGCTGCAAAGGATTATTTTTGTTTCCCCATATGGTAATGAATGGCGTTTGAAACATGACGAAGTCTGGAATGCTCATTGTTGGGAGGGCCTTGAACCACTTTATAACCTCCCCTAAAATACTCTACGTGAACCACATCTTTTCATCTGCATGGTCTACCTCTTCTATATCAACAAAATCGTTGAACCAATCCAGGTGTTTTTGGGCATATACGTTTCCTTCAACGTCATATAGCTTGATCCTCTCGTTGTAGTTCTAGGGAAAATCATGCAGTTGAGTAGGCAGAACAAGGGGGGAAAATCTGGCGACTACTTCTCTAGGGGGGTTTGGTATTTGCGGGATGTTCTGATTGGGATTTGTAGCTTGTAGGATTTTGTTTGGTATCAGGGATTGAAACCTCTCCTCGTCAAAGACTATATGGTCCAAGCTAGTTTCTAATTTAGACCTAAACAAAGTTTGTTCAAACAGGGTGTCAAAATCGAGTTCATCAATGCTTTGTGCCCCATCCTTAGGCAAGGATAAATTTCTCTCTAGGTAATAGAACGGGTCTTGCACCTGCTCCCTTACCCTGCACAGAAGTATCCTAGGATCATTCACGAGATCTACAGGGTTCGGGTTAGGATTGGCTCTAGTATAAATGGCCTTCGGAGCCAAGGTTTTTGAATGGTGCTACTACGTGGTACTAGTCTCTTTCATTGAAGTCACCACGGTAAACGTTTCAGCCAATACATATTTTTTCCCCACTGTTACCCTTAGGGGTCAAAACTATAGATTTAGTCGTTCTCCCAGGGAAAATTTATTCAATTTCGTCCCCGAAAACGACGACAGAATGTTAGCGCTCTATAAACTTCATTCAGCTGAGAAAATGAATGACAGAGGCAACCTACAAACCAACTTTGAGGCCCGAAACTAGCCTTTCGAATTTGGAGAGGGCTCTCTCTAGAGACTTCGTCTTTGCACATGATATGGATTTAAACTATTGTCTAGATTTAACACCTTTAAATAATATTTTCTGGTTCTATTGGTGAAAGAAATAAATACCTTGGGCTATGGAGTCGATTTAAGAAAATGATAGAAACAAATGACTTAGTGACTGAACTTGAGAGGATAAAGGCTAAATGAGAAACAATTTTCAGTTAAAAAAAATCGTTGTGTGTGGCGATAGAAAAACACATGAAGCAACTCGGAGCACCACTAGGGATGAGTTCGGAGTTCTCTTAGAAGAAACACAATTCTTCTAAATGGAGTGAATCTATAGAACCACACGGTGAATTCTAGATTCGAAATCACGTTTCGGTTTAGACAGAAAATTTAGATGTGAATATAAAGAACACAAGAAAGAACATACGCAAAGAAAGAATACAATACATCAAACTGTCACCGTTAGAATATTTTGATCAAAGCTTCAGGACCTTTGCATTAAGTTTCAATTGAATTCAAATCTACATTCAATAGTCATTGTCTAAACTATTTTTCCAACCAACCCAACTTACATTGAAAACATGGAATATATAGACTAGGGTGTGTCACTCGGGATACCCTGTGTTCTAACTACTATCCCTAGAAATTAGGCTTCAACTACTCTTTGTCAGATGAATCTTCATATGGCACTTTACTAAAGATAGAAACTGACTGTACTTGGTCGCATCATAGCCGCTCGTCTTTTCCACGGCGGTTTAGTCTTCAGCAAGATCGTGTCGTTAGAGAGTGATGTCTCGATGATTTCCTTTGGCAGGGTATCTGGACGATCAAGTTCTCTGTCAGAATCCTACCACCCATTATAACGGCCTTGATTTCTACCGTGAGATCGTTTGTTGGCGAGTGCATGTGGTGGGTGATTGAAGATTGTCGTAGGTGCCTCCAAAATTATGACCAAGCTAGGGAACAATTCATTTCTTCAAAATGTCACACGTCCAACATATACCTGTCCTTTGCAATAGATGAGATTCCATCGATGTGCGTCGTATGTTTTTTGCGCAGGTATTTGTCGGAGTCTCTAACTCCTGGTAGGAAACATGATGCGGGGAAAAAAAATCTGCACCACATCTGAGAAGACAGAAAACAGATTTGGCTAATCATGTTTCTGCTCTCGTCTGTAGTCTTGATACTTAAAGCGTTCTCGTGAGAGACCAATTGCACCTTTTCAGATTCACCACTTGCCTTTGCAGAACTTCATTCCCTTTCAGCTTCTTCAACACACTGTCCAGAGTCACGTGAACGTTCTCCATGGTCAGTCTACATTCCTTGAAGTGTTAAGCATTCCTTTCTTCCGACATCCTCTATGTTTCGCGAAACTGTATGATTGTATCTTGCGCTTCCCTGAGCTGTCTCTTTATCCAAGTCATGTTTCTCTCGCAGCCTTTTGATGCTGATACTTCGAGGGTATTTTCTTCTAACTATTGTCTCAGCTCTCTGTTTTCCTGGTATAGCTCTGAAATAGCGAGTTTCACTTGCTTCAGCTACTGCGATGGCTCACGAACATCTGTGTCTTCAATGTTTGTCATCCTCCTTCTGGTCCAACTTTCTCGACTTGGACCTTCGGTAGGTTCCAGCTGAATGGCACACATGAGTAACTCTTCGGTGACTGACTTTTCACGCGGCTCACTCAGGACTTGGGTCTCCCTGAATTCCTTGTTCTTCCTTGGCCTGCCCCTTCTCTGAGGTATCGACTGTTGGGGGGATAATGCTTCTAATTTTTTTCCTTCCTCCTCGACTCTTTCCGTCTCAGCTACCACGCAGTGTGATGTCACCCTTTCCATGGGTAGAGGGAAATACCCTTTTGGATCCTTGGGAATTCCCGATGTAAGTAGAAAATAATCCCAGTTGTTTCCAAATCGACTCAATTCCTCAACTTTCAACAATTTAATCAACAAGACATGAGATAACTTCTTGTTCGGTTGGTTTTCTTCATCTCGGGTGCTATATTCCATTTCTCAGAGGCTTTGGTGCAAGAAGAATGGCATATTTAATGGTCTCCTTCCTGTGAAATGCATCAAAAATCTAATGTGATGCGAATGTATTCTGTGAAAACTTCCCTCACAGGTGAAATATTTCCTAATTACTCCTAGGAGTTTTTGAAAGGGATCCTAAAAATATCTACTTGGAACGCTTGCTTTGAATTTCCCACTTAAACAATCTTTCTTGATGAAATCTTCATAAAAATGCACATCCAAAGGCATGCCTTTAAACCACCTTTCACCATGTGGAGGGATCTCTGTTGCGACCGACAGAGTTTCCTTCGTCACCTGGAAAATGACACCTGCAATTACCATGTGGGACTTGTCGAACCTGAGTGTGAACTGTTCCACTAGTTTCATGTTGAATCCTTGGATTTTCCTGCAAAAGGCCATGCATCTGACCTATTCAAAAGACGCTCTGACCTCCAGATATTTGTTGACCAATGTTAAGATTCAAGGCTCAGGCCCAACACTCTTGCCACTTCGTGCACCTTTCCTTATGTTCTGGGATGTCGCCATGGTGCAACACGTATTTGTTGTGCACACGACGGATTTGGCATGGGCCAAAGGTGGTAATCTTAGTTGATCCTATCTCGCGAGAAGAATTACAGGCAATGCACAAACTTGGCTGGTGAACATAATACATGTAGAGTGATAAGAATTTATAATCGGTCGGGCGAGAGAAGGAATCGTGCTAGAGGACACTGAATCCATGGTGACTAGAGGTTTAGAAGCAAGTTGAATATTTTCGCAGTACATTAGCATGACGAGTACACTTTGGAGTGTGTGAAGTACAGATGATAAGAGCTGCAGAGCATATGTGATACAAGTGTCATGATTTTTTATTCTTTCTGATTTCATAATGAACTGATGATGGTCACTTCGCCTGCCAACACGACTTCTATTTAACAACTTTCCTCGACCTTAGGCACGTAAAAAATTCTCTTTTGACAGAAACTGACTCTTTGGGAAAATACCTTTACCACTTACACATGCTTTGATTCTGACATCCCTTCTCGACTCCAAGGGCCAATTGGTCACTTGCTAACTTCGACTCGTTTGTTGTTCGGTACTTGACCTCACACGCTTTGACACACAAACTCTGAATCGACTAAGACTAACCCTAACTGAAAAATTAAAGGCACTAATAGAGTAAAGCATTGATCCATGTGGATATCGGTGGCCACCCACCTTTTCCAACTCGCTCAAAACAGTTTTTTGGCATTTTTGGCAATTTACTATTTTTAGCAGTTTTAACATCTGAGGCCATTTTGAGGGCCTAATTGAAGGTTTTTCAGGATAAATATTCTCCATGATAGCCAAATTCATGATTGAGCCCCCAAAATGAATCTCCTTGATGATACCTTTCCAATGGGCTATCGTGCGCCTAAAATGGAGATCGTATACAAAAGTTACGATCCCAGGAAGTTGATGTACTGACTTACCCAAATGGGGCCCACATGAATTTTGGCGCTTCATCTCCTAGGGTTAGGTTTTTGGATGTCTAGGGTTTTTACATTCCTCTTTATTGTAAAAATGCCTTCAGAGCCTCATTGTAACCATCTTCTTGCGAATGCGAGTAGCCATCACATCTCTTCTCAGAGATAGGTTGCCACCATTCCAACGAGTCTTTCACTCTGTATTTTTATAGTCTTTGTAAATTTCTTTCATTAATAGAAATCGTGTATTATTGTATCTTTGTGTTTATGGTTTCATCTATGATACATTTATGTTATATTATTGGATATTTGCGATATCCCGTTGCATTTCTTTATTATATCTCCGCTCTCATTTTGTGTCGAAAAATAATTCAGATCCAGAGCAGGCTGCTCTTGATCATTTTTTTTTTCAGTGCATGTCCCTGACGAGGTCTGAGTATAGAAAGTTGGGTCTCGATCTTGTCTCTCTTGAAGATAATCACTCTCGCATGCCCAAGAAACCCTCCATGGAGGAAGAAAATAAAAACGATGGAGCAGACGATCCTATCAATATGTTTCTTGAGCAAGCTCTCACACGACAGAGGGACGAAATGATGGAGAATTTTTCCCACATCCTTCAACACCTGTCGATAGCAACAAGCGCATATTCATCAAACCACCACTTTGGAAGCACCTCTCCTTTCAATGTACATGATAATTTTGATATTCCCGTATTTGACGGTCAGATAGATGCGGATTCCCTAGACAAATGGTTAAATCTATTAGAAGGTTATTTCTCTTTTCATAATTTTTCCAACAGGGAAAATATCACCTTCGCACTCCTTAAATCTCTCCCCCATGTCAAACATTGGTGGGAAACTTACTNGAGTTCACCAATACCTTTCATACCTTGCACACCAAGATGGGTATCAAAGACTCTGAACAACATTTGGTCTTGAAATACTGTGGGGCTCTACACAGATACATCCAAACTGAAATGGATTTTCTGTACATCTCATCACTCGGTGTTGCTTATTGATGTGTTGTTAAAATTGAGAAGAAATTTAAGCACCAGAACAAACGGGATTTTGGGTCTGCAAATTTGCAACAACCAAAGTATGATAAATACGACCCTAATAAATAGTCTCCCGAAAACTATTCCAAGCCACAGGAAAAGAAGGGTCATGGGAAGACAAAGAAGGACACTGAAAAATGGTGTGATTTCCAAAATATCCCCTAGCATAACACCGGGGAATGTCTCTCAAAACAGTCATTGGTGGCCGAGATCAAAGACAAGGAGCCAAACCCTGATTCAGAACCTAATTTTGAAAATACTGGTAAAAGATAGATCATCGACACAGACCCCACTACTATTGTCGTGACTGTAACAATTTAACCATAAGAACCAACAGATCCTGAAGAGGGGGAGTGCCTTTTTCATTCATAGATTTGGGTGAAGGGGACCCCGCTACATTTTATTGTTGATAGTGGAAGCCAAAATAACCTCACCTCAGAAGAGGTCGTCAAACAGTTGGGATTGTCAACAAAACCACACCCACAACCATATAGCATCAGGTGGCTTCGCCAAGGATGAGATCTTCGTGTCAACCAGTAGTGTCGATTGTCATATGACATCTAGCCCTTCAAGGATAAGATATTATGTGATTTTGACCCACTAGATGTCTTTGATGTTCTCTTGGTCCAGCCATATATGTGGAAGCACCATGGTGTTTATGAGTCTCAACCCCATAGTTCATTGTTACTTTGGGGGGTAATCTCTACATAATACCATAGGTAGTTCCAACTACTATCCCACCTAAACAGTTCCGCAAGGTAGTATCTCATACTACAAAATTGAGCTTCTTCACAATCTGTTCAAAAGGTGAACATGAGGAGATTGCAACCACTACAACCTCGGCTCAAGCACCTTCTATCCAACAAAAGAGGGTCGACAAGACTACAGGAAAGCACAAATATTTCCTCTACACACAAACATCTCATGTAGCCCTACTAGTTGAATAGATTCAACCCCTCCAACAATAGGTTCATGACATCCTTCCACAAACCAAGCAACGCGATGTCTCCAACAAAGTAAGCAACTCACCAAGATTCAGATTCAACAAACGCTTCCCCCTCTCCCCCAGGAACTCAACGCAATGGAGACCAATGATTCCTAAGGAGGGAGGATTGATCCAGGTGGATATCAATGTCCACCCACCTTTTCCAACTCGCTCAAAACAGTTTTCTAGCAATTTCGACAATTTACTATTTTTAGCAGTTTTAACTTCTGAGGCCATTTTGAGGTTCTAAATGAAGGTTTTTCAGGATTTAACTTCTCAATGATATCTAAAGGCATGATTGAGCCCCCAAAATGAATCTCCTCTATGATACCTTTCCAATGGGCTATTGTGCGCCTCAAACGGAGATCGTATGCAAAAGTTACGACCCTGGGAAGTTGATGTACTGACTTACCCAAACGGGGTTGTAATGTTCCCAAGACAAGAGGACAAGAACATTGTGTTTTTGCATGAATTTTAAACTTTTTACTGGTTGTGGCATTTCGTCACACACTTTGCTTACTATTGTCCTTTAGGTTGCGCTAGGGTTATACTGATGATTTTAATGTGTGTTTGCAACAACAAATAAGAAGATATAGCAATGAAACATACCTTAACCATATGCAAGATCAGCAATATAATAGACAACCCAAAAATGCTTCAGATCTGATCTTATTCATAATAGTAAAGAACCTGATACAATGGCTCTGTAGATCTGGTACAATATAGCTAAGAGATCATAACCAAATGAGGGAAACCCTCTATCAAGATCAAAATAGAAGATACAAATCTCCAAGGGCCCTCCTGAATGAAACAGATGAAAAACACATTGAGGTCCCTACCTCCTGAAGTGCCAATCCCCAAGACTGGTTAAGTCACGCCCTGTTGGAAGACTGAATACCTTGAATAATTCAACCCTACTCCCAAAGACCTCCAAATACTCTGAATAGGATGCCAAACTGTATATCGGGGAAATATCAAACCCCGGGTGAAGTCTCAGGATGAGTGGTGAGGTTCTGACCCATCAAATGCACAAACTCCCAATCTGGCTTGTGCCCTCCTGGATGAATGATGACCAATAATTCGGCCTGGCTGAAGGAAGCCCCCAAATGACCCCAAACTGAGTGGAATGATAGATCGAGTTATTGC
>JASDQU010244509.1:100505-115677 GCA_032191745.1 Picea mariana
CCCAAAAGGGTCCTATACCCATAGTATACAGGTAGACTCACTTAACGAACTCTAGGAACTTGTCTGTGTCCGTTACATCATGTTATGAGTACCTCAATTTCTCTATATAACCTAAATAATTTTTTGATACACCTACCCCTTTCGGTATGCATGGAAAAACAATTGTTGTAGTGAGTTTTCTGTGTGGTGACCTAGGTACCATTTTCTTATCCTTTCTCTGTGGTGGCTTACTCGAGGTTCCATCCTCCATTGTTCGTTCTTCGACATACTACTCTGGTCGGACAGTGACATCTTCCACTACTCCCTCCTGTGGTTGTTCCAACACGGCTGTCTGTGATTCTTCTGGCGTGGTTGTTTCTTTCTAGTTTGGAGCCCTCCCATTGACTCTCGGGGATTCTATAGGGTTGTATGGTTTCCCTAGGTTTCCTACATCTTCATTATGTTAGCCCTGCCCCTCTTCTAGCCTATTGATGTCCATGCCCGCAGGTGTTGTCTGTTGGGTTTCTTCCTCAATGGGTGTGGAGCTTTCTATTGTTGTATTTGGCGATGGGATTTTTTCCACATTGACGACTTATGGTGAATTAGATGGTTGATTTTCACTTCCCTGCGGTTATGATTGTGATCTGGTCCTACCTCAAGGTTGTCTGGTAGTATGGCTCATTTCTCCTTTCTTAGGTGGTGCCATGGTGGTAAGAAATTGTCATTCGTCGAGCTTAGTACCCTCTGCAACCTCTGCAAACTCCACTCTCTTCTTCATATTCTTTCTTTCTCTTGTGCATGTTCCAATTTTGCAATAACATTTCTTCTCCCACGTCCTTACTTTTTATTGGTCTCGTGTGAATATTTTCGAAGACATTACCACATTTATGGATTAAATGAACCGTTGGTTCCTTCATACTTTCCATTGATTTCTCTTTCCATCTCCATTTGGAGCGATTAATGCAGTGTCCTATCAGTCGTTTTTGGCATTAAATTCCAATATTCGTCGTCAATTGGTGCTTCTTTTTCTGTATCCACCTTTTCCACTTGTTTTCGTTTTTCACTGACCATTGGCCTTGTCTCCATCGGGCTCAAATGTGCATGCTCATTTGACTTCCATTGCGTGATCCTTATAGTTTTAGTGCACTATGCCTTTGTTGTTCCCTTTTGATATCCTGTACTATATCTTTTTCTTTTTTTTTGACTGTGCGGTGTCTTTCAAGTTGCGGGTGGTTGACTATCCTTGTACATCTTCAGTTGGCTCCCATTGATCATCCCTCTGAGTTTTGTGACTCCTATGTACTTCAAATGTATAGCTCCCCCATATGTGACATTGTTTACTTCATATGGTCCTAACCAGTGCATTTTGAGTTTTCCTGGATGCTGAATGGATCTATTGTCATACATCAACACCAAGTCTCCTTCCTTGAAATTTTTCCTCTTGATATGTCTGTCATGCCAAGATTTGTCCCTTGCTTTTTGAAATTCTTGGTGGAACCCTTCTAGGATCCTATCTTCCTCCATGATCATCAGTTGACTCAGCCTATCCTGTACTATGCCTCGTTCTGTCATGTCTGTAATTTCTGCTACACACAGACTGGGTATCGAAAATTATAATGGCGCCACTGCTTCTTGTCCATATAACATTATGAATGGCATGTTTCATGTCAACGTTTTGAATGTGGTCTTGTAATCCCATAATACTTCTAGTACTTTTAGGTCCCAATCATCCCTATTGACATTATAGATCTTCGTCGGTGCATTTTCAAGGATTTTGTTAAAGGGTTCTACTATTCCATTCTCTTGTGGATGATATGGTGTAATATTTTGATGGTGGACTTAAAATTACTCATCCATAGCCTTAATAGTGTTATTGATGAAGTGAGTTCCTTGGTTTCTCATCAAAATTCTTCAGCAACCAAATATAGTGATCACTTGGTCAAATAGAAAGTGTGTTGTTTATGCGCTGTAATCTTTGACTGGTGTTGCTTCTACCCATATTTTCAAGTATTCTATCGTGGTGATAATGTACCTTTATCTTGTTCTCTTGGAGGGTGGGTTAGTTGGTCCCATGAAATATATTTCTCATTTGTCAAATACCTACAATGTTACCTGTGGTTTCAATGGCATCGCATCCCTTCTATTAGGTTTACCAACCCTCTGAAATACATTGCATCTCTGGAAGTAATCTTTCGAGTCTCTGTGAATGGTATGACACCATAGTCTTGTGTACAATACCTTCTACACAGTAGATTTTCCTGCATAATGTCCTTCTGCTATTCCTTCATGGGCTTCTACTAAAATCCTTAGTCTTTCATGTTCTAGCACATATATTCTCAAGATGCTATCTGCACCCATTTTTTATAATTCTTCTACAATCATATGATAGTCTGTAGCCCAGACTACCATGTTTTTACTCTATGTGGTGTTGTATTCCTGTGGTGCAGTCTCTGTACTCAAGTACTGGATGATGTCTGTGAAGTATTCATCGACTATATGAATTGAAAATAATTGTTTGTTCAGAAATTTGTCCTCTAAATTTGTAGGTTCCTCTCTATTTGTGACCCTTGAAAGGTGGTCAGTTCCTTCATTCAACTTCTCTGGCTTGTCTATTACTTCAAAATCAATTTCTTGAAACAATATTAACCATCGATAGATTCTCCCCCCCAGCACTGGCTTATTGACTAGGTACTTAAGAGCTAAATGATCTGTGAACATATTAAAATGTTTTCCCAATAAGTAATCTCTCAACTTTAGAAATGTGTAGACCATAGCTAGGCCTTCCCTCTCTGTAGTGTTATAGTTCTACTCTGATTCTGACGATTTTCTACTAGAAAATTATGTAGGATGATCCAAATATCCTTCTCCTGGCTATGCCAAAATAGCTCCAAGTGTTATGGCTGATGCATCTACATGTACATGGAATGTCTTCTCCCAGTCTGGGAATACTAGTATCAACATTATTACCATGTTTTCTTTCAGCGTATCCAGACTGTGTTGACAATCCTCATTCCACTAGAGCTTTTTGTCTTTCCTTAACAGTTTCTCCATTGGTGTGGTGATCTGCGTGTACCCTTTGATAATTTTTCTGTAGTATCCAATGTGTCCCAATGTTTCTCTTAGTTGATGGATTGTTTTTGGTGGTGCTAGGTTAACGATTACTACAATATTTTCATGATCTACTAGTAAACCTTTCTTACATACTATATGGCCCAATAATATCCCAAACGGTGTTTCGAAGATGCAATTCTTGATGTTTAATGATATCTGGCATTGCCTGCATCTTTCTAAAATCAGTTGCAAGACCTATACATGGTATTTCAATAGACTATAGACTGTCCAATCGTCCAAGTATACCTCTATAAATTGGTGGACAAATTCTTTAAATGAAACTAAGACTACTCTGGAAAATATTGTTGGTGCATTCTTCAGTTCAAATGGCATGACTTTGTATAGGTAGGATCCCCATTCTATAGAAAAACCGGTCTTGTATATGTCTTTCGGCACTATCTTGATCTGATGGNCAAATAGAAAGTGTGTTGTTTATGCGCTGTAATCTTTGACTGGTGTTGCTTCTACCCATCTTTTCAAGTATTCTATCATGGTGATAATGTACCTTTATCTCGTTCTCTTGGAGGGTGGGTTAATTGGTCCCATGAAATATATTTCTCATTTTTCAAATACCTACAATGTTACCTGTGGTTTCAATGGCATCTCATCCCTTCTATTAGGTTTACCAACCCTCTGAAATACATCGCATCTCTGGAAGTAATCTTTCGAGTCTCTGTGAATGGTATGCCACCATAGTCTTGTGTACAATACCTTCTACGCAGTAGATTTTTCTGTGTAATGTCCTTCTGCTATTCCTTCATGGGCTTCTACTAAAATCCTTAGTCTTTCATGTTCTAGCAAATATATTCTCAAGATGCTATCTGCACCCATTTTTTATAATTCTTCTACAATCAGATGATAGTCTGTAGCCCAGACTATCATGTTTTTATTCTATGTGGTGTTGTATTCCTGTGGCGCAGTCTCTGTACTCAAGTACTGGATGATGTTTGTGAAGTATTCATCGACTATATGAATTGAAAATAACTTTTTGTTCAGAAATTTGTCCTCTAAATTTGTAGGTTCCTCTCTATTTGTGACCCTTGAAAGGTGGTCAGGTCCTTCATTCAACTTCTCTGGCTTGACTATTACTTCAAAATAAATTTCTTGAAACAATATTAACCATCGATAGATTCTCCCCCCCAACACTGGCTTATTGACTAGGTACTTAAGAGCTAAATTATCTGTGAACATATTAAAATGTTTTCCCAATAAGTAATCTCTCAACTTTAGAAATGCGTAGACCATAGCTAGGCCTTCCCTCTCTGTAGTGTTATGGTTCTACTCTGATTCTGACGATTTTCTACTAGCAAATTATGTAGGATGATCCAAATATCCTTCTCCTCGCTATGCCAAAATAGCTCTAAGTGTTATGGCTGATGCATCTACATGTACATGGAATGTCTTCTCCCAGTCTGGGAATACTAGTATCAACATTATTACCATCTTTTCTTTCAGCGTATCCAGACTGTGTTGACAATCCTCATTCCACTAGAGCTTTTTGTCTTTCCTTAACAATTTCTCCATTGGTGTGGTGATATGCGTGTACCCTTTGATAATTTTTCTGTAGTATCCAATGTTTCCCAATGTTTCTCTTAGTTGATGGATTGTTTCTGGTGGTGCTAGGTTAACGATTACTACAATATTTGCATGATCTACTAGTAAACCTTTATTGCATACTATATGGCCCAATAGTATCCCAAACGGTGTTTTGAAGATGCACTTCTTGATGTTTAATGATATATGGCATTGCCTGCATCTTTCTAAAATCAGTCGCAAGACCTATACATGGTATTTCAATAGACTATAGACTGTCCAATCGTCCAAGTATACCTCTATAAATTGGTGGACAAATTCTTTAAATGAAACTAAGACTACTCTGGAAAATATTGTTGGTGCATTCTTCAGTTCAAATGGCATGACTTTTTATAGGTAGGATCCCCATTCTGTAGAAAAACCGGTCTTGTATATGTCTTTCGGCACTATCTTGATCTGATGGTATCCTGAAAATCTGTCAGTGAATGAATAAACTTATTATCCTTCTATGTTCTCCAACACTTCATCTGTGAAGGGTGTAGGGAATGGGTCATGTAGGCATGTATCATTCAACTTCCTCAAGTTGATTCATATTATTATCCCACCTTTTTGTTTCTCACAAACTACCATCGGGCTTATCCATTCTGATTTTTCCATAGGTTCTATGATGTCAGCTTTGAGCATCCTATCAATATCATCTTCGAATTTTTTCTCATATATTGGATTTAGTATGTATGGTCGTTTTCTGATCGGTCTTGCCTCAACTTTGAGTGGTATCTTGATTTCACCTAGCTTTCTTGTTATGCCCTTCATTTGTGTAAACGTTGTGGAAAATAGGTTGATGTACTCATGCAGTAAATTTTTTATGCTTTCTACTGTTTGCTCATCCCAATAGTATCCAATGATGGCCATTTTGGGATTCTCAACTATCCCAATGTTGAATTTCTTCACCTTGATCAGTGCAACAATTACTTCCACTTCTCTTTCGCCTTTCACTTAATCTGAATATTGCGCGGATTGTCTTCCTCTGGTACTTCTTCCTGCACAGGGTAGCATGACAAAAATTCTTTCATGGTTTGTATGTTATGCTGTTGTTCCCCTATTATGAGTTTGACTCTTGGTTCCTAAATAAATATCACCCCTCTTATTTGTTTAAGTGTTGCATCTATGTTGGGGTTCTCATGCATCTATGTTGTGGTTCCCAGTATGTATACCATTTTGTTGGTATGACTTATAGTATGTGTATGAAATGATGAGGCCATTCCTCTGGGGGTGTTATTTTCCACATCTCTCTACACTTCTCCAATTGTTCCTTTGGTTCCCCCTATCCATCGTACTTCTGCTACTGGTTTCTTTTATGTTCTGCACCAAACCTTATGCGTAGTAACCACCTACATTGGTACCAATACTTGATTGTTTACTTGTGTGCACCCCACCATCTTGTAGGTGTGGCCTTTAGTGTTATATTGAGTTCTAAGAGTCTCTAGTTTTCTAACACTTCATCTTTGTAATGTATCAATAATTATTCTATATCGTTTACCCCATGAAACCTAGGTGGTCCCTTACATTTGTACCTACCCATCTTACTATGCGGTCTATTCTTACGCATATCCTTGTGAAAACTTTTTGTAGCCTCTATTGCCAGTTTTCTAAACCTGTATCTGATTCTGACATGCATGAAGTAATGCTCCACCAACTAAGTATCCCATCTGTAGTTGGGTTTACATAATCCTCATATTGTGAAATTGTCCTATACAATTGGATGATTTCCTCCAAGTCTAAGAAAGTAGTCTCTACAAACCTCTCCCCTTCTGATGGGTATAATGGAGCAATGACTCTATATTCTCCTGAATCAAATGTCATTTTTCATGTATTTAAATTGATTATGGCATGGTTATCAAATTACCAATCCAAGTTGAGCATTGTTGGATATGGTGTTGTGCCTTCCACTATTTCAATCACTTCGAAGTCTACTTTAGTGCACACTTCGTCAAGATATACTATCACCCCTTTCAGTCTCCCAATTGGTAGAACTATGTGTTGGCTTGTTATTTTTAGTTGAACGGGTGAATATCCTTATGTGGGCTCTCCCATACATTGACATGTCTTCTTGGGTAATACATTGACTTCAGATCCTAGATCAAGTATGATATATCCCATGTTGAAATCTTTGATGTTTGCATTCATTGTGAACTCCCTACTTGTTCTTCTTCTTGTATGTAGGTGATTGACTGTTTTTTGTTCTAGCTTTCTGTCTGTCTCTATGCTACATATTTCTAACATATTTTTCAATAAAGAGGATGGATCATTTAATATTGTTACACATGATTTCAAAAATCCTTTGATTTTACTTGCTTGTCCCAGGGGCTACATTTCTTTGGTATGATGCAATGACGGAGGCATCTCATATTCTAGTACTTCCTTTTTATGTTGTGCAGTTAAAGTCGACGTGGTGTATTGCTTCATAAATTATTGCCTGACTTAATTAAATGTTTCCTTCTCATTCTGCACGTTGAACTGTTTCCTTGGTTCAGTGTTCTTCTTCACCCATTTATGTTGTACTGACTCTTGTCGGACTACGTCATTTCCTATTTCATCTCCTTCGCACGTAACTATGTTGATGTTTCTCCCATCATCCCTTGCTTCTACTAAAATCCATTGAACATTTTGGTTGTTTTGATTCCTCTTTTCCTAGATATTCCCTAATAACGTAGGACATTCTTTCATGTCATGATTTGATGCACGACAATACATACAGGTCATTGGTGGATGTGGACATTCTATTGCATAATGTCCTAGTTGGTGACAGTTGTGACATACCACTAGTTCTCTACCACTTCCAAATCCTCCTCTTTCTCTTCCTCTACCTCTGTAATCAGCTCGATCCCCTCGCGGTGTGTTATACTGAAGTTCCTGATTGTACTGCACGGTAGTGTACTGATCTTGCACTGTGTTGTACTATGGCTATGCAGTATTATATGGTTGTTGCATAGTATTATACTACGACTGCATAGTGTTGTATGGGGTTGGTACTTGGTTAAACAGAGGTGTGGCTTTCCCAGTCATCATTTCTTCCTACACCCTATATGCATCTAATGTCCTTTCTCTCATCGAGTCCATAGCTCTACAGTCTTTTTCATCATGGCCTACTAACTTGCAAAAGTTGCAATATGAACTCTTTGGGACTATATGGTATTTATTCATCATTGGGAAGTGATATGGATCTTGACTGTCTTTCTTACAGATTTAGCACCATGGTCCTCTTATTGGTAATATATTTGGCATTCCTTC
This sequence comes from Picea mariana, assembly GCA_032191745.1. NCBI lineage: Eukaryota > Viridiplantae > Streptophyta > Pinopsida > Pinales > Pinaceae > Picea > Picea mariana. The sequence continues at coordinate 108,420 of JASDQU010244509.1, forward strand.
TTCCATATAATGCGTGAATGTTGGACATTCGTTCTTATGGTGTTCTTCCTTCTTGCATGTGGTACACCAAACAACTTCTAGTTTGTCCTTACTTTTGTTCTAGTTTAGCTAGAAAGTTAATTTATTGAAATCCTCCTTCATCTCTTCAATGGATGGATCTGTATTCTAATATTGGTTTTCTTCCAGTTGCAGGGATGCCTGCAAAGCCTCTTCTTGTGTCTGAAACTTTTGTTGTCGCAGTGGATACTTCAAGTGTGGTAGTAGTGAATTAATGAATAGGTGTTAGTGTTGCATATATTTCCTGAGATATTTCAACTTTCCTTTTAGTCGCTTGAATATCTGGGAAATCTCCCATACAAATTCACTTGGTTTCTGTCTAATTTCTATCATCTCGTTCATGCACTGATCCTCTGAACTTTGCTTCTGGAACTCATTTATCAACAATTTATTGATGTCCACAATTGTTCTAGTTGTCCCTGGTGAACTGTTTGTTGCTAAAATCATATACCAATCTAGTGCACGATCCATCAGTGTAATATCTAGTTGTGAAAGTTTAGCATCCTCGTTTGTGATTTGTTTTTGTTCCCAGATCTTCTCACAGATAAACATGTTCTTTTTCGGGTCCACTGATGCTTCTCCTTTGAATTATGGTAACCTAATGGTGGGATCGTGTCCTGCCATCCTGAATGTCAAACCAATACCTTCGCATGGTGTAGATACTTGACTATTTCTTCCTGAACTAGCTACTCCAGTTGTTGTTCCTTGTATATATGTACTTCTTGTTGTCTTCCTTCTCCTGAAATTCGGTTTCCTAAATGGTGTTGTTCTTTTTGGTGTGTTAGTTGCACATGGGTTTATGGGTTCCACCCTAACATTAATATGGATATAATTCCTTCCTTCTATTCCCTCTCTTGGACCTCTCATATTCCTCTCGTATGTCATGTGCAGGATTTCCTCAATCTTTTCCACATCTCGAAGATCCTCTACCTCATATTCATCACTTTCCAAGCCTTCCCTCATGGCTATGACTCTCTTCTTGGTGTTCAACTTGTATTGGTAGGGTACTCCACTGCATTTCCTTCTAGTTGTTTCCATGATCCGCTTGATCTGGTCATCCTCCATCATGAATGGGTCCAAGGCTTCCTCCTTCGTTCCTTTATCCATTTCTCCTTCCATTTCTGCTCACTGGTTTGATAGCACCAATGGAGGGTACATCACTGAGTTTGTTGTTGACAGAGTAGAGTCATATAGCCAAGCCGAGAGATATTTCTTCAAGGGACCCAAAAGAATTTTTTTACATTTTATGAAGCTGAGGATCAAGATGTTATTGCATGAGAAGAACATCTTGAAGATACAGTAGATTGGTCAGATATGGAAAATCTATTGTTCAATAATTTAGATAGTGACGACGACACAATGGCTAGACATACACGCAGTGGGTGAGTGTTCAAATAAGTTCATATTGGAAACCCATTTAAGAAGAACTACGGAGACGAGGGTTTCTACAGTGAAGAAGAGGCAGATTAGACGAACAAAGAGCATTCAAAACCCGTTGTGACAGAGGAAGGGAAAGATGAAGAACCTCGCCAGGAAGAACCAAAAACTTCAGGAACTACATAGACTACTGAAGTAAGTACTATTATCCCTCCTGTTGATTCAGTAACATTAAGAAATTAGAGTAATCCAAGCCACCAAAGCATTCAGAAAATTGTCACTAGTAGTCCACCACATACTCAGTAAGGAACCCTAGGAATATCTATGGCAGATGAGATGAGGCTCCCTATTCTTAGGGGAGATGGATCTGAAGATCATGATTAGCACTGGTTCCTATGTGAATCCGTATGGAATATTAATAATGTCACCAATGAAGCTATTAAAAGAACTCAATTTAGTACTACCTTAAGGGATTGTGCATTGAGCTGGTACATCAAGCTTGTCCAAGGACTTGCACAGCCTAGGCCACTAAATGAGATCAAGAATGTGTTGATTTCAAAGTTCAAGAAACCTAAGTTAAAGTCACAATGTATTATAGAGATGAAAGAGATCAACCATAAGGTAGTCGAAACTGTTTGGGAATTCGATCATAGATTCAAGACCTTAACAGGCCAATTGAATTTTCAGATACCAGATGAGAAGAACAAAGAATAGTTCATTGTTGCCCTCTTACAACACATCATAGTTCCTGTAATGCAATAGAATATTTCTTCACAGTTTGAGGCACTGGAGACCACCATGAATTTAGAATCATCCCCTATGGGATAATCCAGCTCAGGTATGAGTCAAATCTTGAGTTAGCTAACTAGTTTGTCTCTGTAGGTCAAAGATATGAAGAAAGACAAGGGAAAAGATAAAAGATAAGACATATGGTGTGTTAGATGCAGATCAGAAGGGAATGAGAAGGAAAATTGTCCCCTATTTCATGAATACTTGGCCTCTAGAGCTCTGATCCCTTTAAAGAAAGTCACCCTACCCTGGTGCGAGGTATGCAGAAATAGACATAGCCCAGGTGAGTGCTATTACATGCAAAAATATGTTTAGACACCCATAAATTTGTATTGCATGTTATGTAAGTCTGTAGGGAAGAATGATAGGGATTTTAGGGATTATGACCTCATGCACAAAAGGTCAAGAGACATATATAAAATTCAAGGAGAAGTACTGGAAGAAGGAAACACTACACAGTATAACTCCCCTGGGAGAGGAAACTTCAATCCCCACGGTGGATTCAGAGGAAGAGGAAGAGGAGGAGGTATGGGTTGAGGCCAAGGACAGATCATTTTTTACAACTATGCACAACTAGGACACTTGGCAAGGGACTATCATAACCCTTGTACCACTTGCAGCTACTGAAACTCTTTCGAGCATGTCATCGAGGGATGTCCAACATTGCTCGCTAAACTTCAAGAGAAACAGGGACCTCAACAGAACCCGCAAGTGAAACTAATATATGTTGAACCTTGTAGACAAGACTCTAGAGTCGTTGTTATCACTAGAGGATGCGTTGTTACAGGAGAAGACAGACTGACCCAAGGAAATACTACATAAGACTCAGGAGTCTGGAAAGCTATAGAGAAGACCCAAACTTTTGATGCAAAGAAAGAAAGACAAATATTTGAGGAGGAAAGAAAAGAGTTCAAAGTAGACAAAGGCTCTTCATCAAATACATATCTAGAAGTAAGAGAATATGGAATTCCTATGGCATTCAATGAGTCTACTTCACAAAAATAAGGACAAGAGGTAAGAAAGATCATGTAATTTTTATATACTTGTATTAAGTTGATTCAGGATGATAGCGTTGTACAAGAGCTACACAATTAATCAGATAATATGAGATAGGAAGGATAGAACCCTCACTGAATAAACCAGTACATAAACTATCCAAGAAGATAAGGACAAATAAGGAACTACACTTGAATGCTTAGATAGGAGAATATGAAATAGACTATGTGGTCCTCGACTTAGGGTCGGAGGTCAATGTCATGAAGAAGCAAACTTGGGTACTGATGGGAAAACAAAAGTTGAGAAATTCCCCTATCATACTTAGGATGGCTAATCAACAAGCTGTAATCCCCTTTGGAATATTGGAACATCTCCCTGTGGACATCGACAGAGTAAGAACGTTTGCAGATTTTGAGGTAATTGAGATAGTTGATGATAGTTGTCCTTATCTTGTGTTGTTAGGAATTGATTGGGATTTCAATAATTCCACTGTGGTTGATTTAAAGAAAAGATATATGGCGTTTGAAAGAGATGTACTTAGGGTTATTTCACCTTTAGATCCATATGAAGTTCAACGATACACAAAACCTATCAGAAAAGAAGACCATGCATACAAACTAGAAAACATATACAAATTAATAGCTAGATAGTAGGATTACATTAATCCTATGACCAATGGAAACCTAAGATGGTGAAGTGACAAAACATTTTCATCAGATTCAGAAGAAGCACTGGAGAACAAGCAGAACAAAATGTATGAAGTATCTACAAGGAGATGTGCTAGATTAACCAGGGAAGTATGCTGGATCGACACAACAGTAAGTAACTTTCCCACCTTTGATGGTCTAAATCTGTTAGAAACCTTCTTATCAGACTTTGAAGAAAGTGTATCAATGCAATAATGCTTTTTGGCAATGGATGAGGCCTTGAAAGAAACAGCATCAATATGGTGGGGGACATACAAAAACAACATTATCGAATGGATATAATGTCGTACCTAGATGACCACACGATTCTTAGCACAAGTGGAAGGATGTGAAGCTCAGTACACAGGTCAAAGCTTCCCAAAGTACCATGTGAAAAGTTGTGAGGAAGCCCAGAGAACCATTCCTCAAGAGTAGTGGGTGCATAAGTTCATTAACACACTAGACACAACCATTATCAATTGGTACCTTCAAGCAGAGTTGCGCCTCATCACTGCAGAATGGGAAGGTATGACTCAGAACTTTGTAACCACATTCTTATTTGGAAATCAATATCCCTCGGTAGATCAATCGTTACAGATTGTAAGACAGAAAGTATTTGAGGAGGCCTCTAGCCCCCCTTTAGAACAAGAAGAGGACGAATGGACTGCGCCTCCCTAGAAACTGGAAGGTTGTTACAACATCAATGTTGATGAAGATGATGATCTTAGGAAGGTGAACATTGTTGAAATAGAAGGACAGAGAGATGTGGAAGGACCAGGAGTTGAGATACCATTCATTGGACATCCAATCAAGATCAAGAAAGTCAACATTGGAACAAAGAAGACACTGAAGCTTGCAAATGTTGGAGATTATTGGGATGTTGCTACTATTGACAAGATAACAAAGTTACTGCATGAATATCAGGACTTGTTTCCAACCAAGTTCACTGATATGAAGGGAATTAAAGGGCCTCTAGGAGAAATGAGGATCCCTTTAAAACCAGATGCAAGACCAACCAAACAAAGACCAAACATATTGAACCCTAAATATAAGGAGAAAGTGAATATTGAGTTCTATAGAATGTTGGAAGAAGGGATTATATAACCTGTCGAAGAATCAGAGTGGATTATCCCTATGGTGGTACAAGACAAGAAGACAAGAGAGATGAGGATCTGCATAGATCTATGGAAGTTGAATGATGCCTATTTGCATGACCCCTTCCCTACACCATTCGCTGATGATGTGTTAGATAATGTGGGAGGCGAGGAGGTATATTATTTTACAGATGGATTTTTAGGATGCCATCAGATCAGGACTGCCAAGGAAGATTTCCATAAGACCACATTTGAAAAAAAATGGGGATCCTACCAGTATACAGTGATTCCATTTGAATTGAAGAATGCCCCAGCCATATTTTCCAGGGTGGTGGTTGAAGCATTCAAGGAGTTTCTACATAAATTTCTAGAAGCATATTTTGATGATTGGAATGTTTTTATTTTATCGAAAAACCATATTGAATATCGAAGGCTAATGTTGGACAAATGCAGGCAATGTCAAATTGCCTTGAATCTAAAGAAGTGCATCTTCTTCTCACCATTTGGAGTTATATTAGGTCATGTTGTATGCAAGCAAGGATTGTTGTTCGATCCATCTAAAATTGACATTATAGTTGTTCTACCCCCTCCTACTTCAGTCAAATAGTTGCGTGTTGTGCTGGGACATACTAGATATTACAAGAATTTCATTAAAGGATATGCCCAGATTACAGCACCCATGGAGAATATTTTGAAGAAATACTGTCAATTTCACTGGACCAGGGAGTGCCAGCAGAGATTTGACACACTGAAACAGAAAATGGTTACTGCGCCTATTCTGGTTTTCCTATATTGGAGCGAGGAGTTTCATGTGCATGTCTATGCGTCTTCTAGTGCCTTAGGATCAATTTTAGCACAACCTGGGGAAGGATATATTGACCATCCATCAGCTTTCTCTATTAGGAAACTATCCACAACTAAGATTAATTAGACCACCACTAAAAGAGAAGGGTTAGCCATGGTGTATGTGCTGCAGAAATTTTGCCACTACTTGTTGGGAGGAAAATTTAAAATGTTTACTGATCACTCTGCACTAAAATACCTAGTCAACAAGCCAGTGCTGGGGGGGATAATATGCAGATGGATTTTTCTATTTCAGGAATATGACTTTCCTATCATAGTTAAACAAGGAAGAATGAACAAAGGTCCTGACCACTTGTCAAGGTTGGAACATGGCAAAGAGTCGACCAATTGGAGGATGCACTGTCGGATGCACAATTATTGTCCATTTGAAATATTGATGACCATTTCACAGAGATATTCAACTTCCTGTCAATAGGAATGACACCTATTGAGTATACAATTCCTTTGAATAAACAACTAGTAGTGTGCACTGTCGAATTTTCACTTATAGCTAGACAACTATACAAAATAGGACCTGATGAGATATTGAGAAGGTGTGTTATGGAGGCAAAGTGACCATTGATCCTTGTAGAAGATCACAAAGGCATCATTGGAGGAAACTATGCAGGGAAATCAACTGTGCATAAGGTTCTTAGAGCTAGCCTTTGCTGGCCTACCTTACACAGATATGCTAAAGACTATTACAAAGCCTGCAATGTATGCCAAAGAGTTGGGAAACTGTCTATAAGAGATGAAATTATCTTAGCACCATAAATGACCCTACAAGCATTTGAGAAATGATCCATTGATTTCATGGTACCTATAAACCCACCAAGCAAGCGGACAAGAGAAAGGTACATCATTACTGCAACATAATATTTGACCAAATGGGCCAAGGCAAGAGCAGTTAAGGACTGTAGTGCAACTACAACTACGCGCTTCATATTTGATGACATCATAACTAGGTTTGGATGCCCAAAGATCCTTATGAGTGATCAAGACACACATTTCATAAATAAAACCATTGAATCCTTGACTGAGGAATTTGTAGTCCACCATCAAAAGAGCACGCCTTACCATCCACAAGAAAATGGGACAACAGAAGCATTCAACAAGATCTTGGAGTCAACACTAATGAAGATTTACAATGTGAACAACGATGAATGGGATTTAATATTACTAGCGGTACTGTGGGCCTATAGAACCACTTGTAAGAAGATAACAATGCAGAACCCTTTTAAGTTGGTGTATGGTCTCGAAGCCGTTGTCCTAATGGAATATTTGGTACCAAGCTTAAGAATTGTTTCCTTTACAAATATGGATGACATTGGGTTTTTCGAGAAAGGCTTTCACAATTGGTTGAACTGGAAGAAGACAGATTTATTGTAGGATTCCATCAAAAGGTATAGAAGGAAA
>JASDQU010244510.1:32933-43996 GCA_032191745.1 Picea mariana
AAAAAAAAAAAAAAAATTAAAAAAAAAAAAATTACATTAAAAACCTTTAAAAATTAATTTAAATATTAAATTTTATAAAAAAAATTATTAAATAATTTATATAAATTATATAAACTATATATATAATTTATATAATATATATAAACTATATATAAAGTTAATATAAACTCTTTCAAAATTAATTTAAATATTAAATTTTATAAATAAAAATATTAAATAATTTATATATATTATATAAACTATATATAATTTATATAATATATATAAAGTTTATATATATTATATAAACTATATATAGTTTATATATATTATATAAACAATTTATTATATATATATATATATATATATATATATATAGAAGTGAGAGTCACTGGACTTTGTTTATATAATACATATAAACTATATATATATATTATATTTATTATATAAAATATATATAGTTTATATCTATTATATAAAATATATATAATTTATATAATATATATAAATTATATATAGATTTTAAAATTGTTTTTAATTTATTTATTTTTTTAATAATTTTGATTATTTGGGTTAATTGCAACTATCACATTTTTTAATATGAAAAACTTTATGATGTTTTTCATTGCATCTTCCTGACAGAGTATGTATGTGCTACTAGGTGGTCCAGTTTTTAGAAACGATATTTACTCGGCGTAGCGTTTTTTTTTTTTTGTACTTTCAGAATAAGTAGGACTCTTTCATCCCTTTACAGGGGGCATATTCTTATTCAAATATTTTAATATTCGCATTCTATAAAGTGTTTTCTACACTTTGAAGTTAAAATTTAATAAATATTAGATTTTTTTTTGTAGGCTACCTGGAATTTGAAATTAAAATTTCTAATTTAATTAAAATTCACTTTAAAAATAAAATATGTTAAACATGATAATAATTAATTTTTAAAATGTAGTTTTGGTCAACTGTCTTTTGATAAAAAATTGCATTTATTTATGTATAATTTTATTTTAATTATTAGTTTTCTATAAATCTTACATTAGTAATTGTATATTGATGAAACATCATTTATATGTGAATTAATTGGTTTTGACTTTAATTTATTTTAATAATAAAATTTGTTAAGCATTTTCGTATTTGCTAAATATTTTTCTATATATTTCGTAATATTAAAAATTGTTAAGCATTTTAATATTTGTTGAATATTTTTCTATATATTTTGTATTCATTTTTTTTTTATGTTTATTTTAAAATTATAATTTATTAGACATTACACTTTCTTTAGTTTACGGTTTTAATTTAGGGTTTTTTCCTTTTTTTTATTTTTTTTTTAATTTTAGAAAAAAAAATAATATTTTGTTTAAGTTTTTATTTTATTTTTAAGATTTTTTAGTGTTTTTTTAGTGTTTTTTAATTTTATATTATTTTGTTTTTTTAGGTTTCAAGTGTTTTTTTCTTTATTATTTTTTAAAAATATATAATTTTTTTAGATCACTCTTTTTTTTTTAGAAATTTTAAATTCTTTTCTTTTCTTTTTTAGGTTTCTCCCCATTTTTTCAATGTTTTTCTTTTTTGTTTAATTTTGGTTTTGAATATTTTTTTAAATGTGTTTTTTTGCTTCATTACAAAAAAAAAATTGATTTTTTTTTTTATTTATTTTTCAATGTAAATTTAAGGAAAAAAAAATTAATAAATAAATTTTAAAGTGATCATTTTGTATCCAATTTTGGGTTTTTTTGGCATAGAGATCTATTGTCAAAACCACGGTTTCAATTAGGTCGTAATTAGCCATAATTTTAACGTTTTGACTTTTTTTTTTTTAGTTAGCATCACTTTTTTATTTAGGTGTTAATTTTAAGGTTTTTTTGAGCCACTGTATGAGTTTTGAAGGCCATGCTTGAAAAATAATGTAATTTGACCCTGCTTGAAAAAATGGGGATATCAGTAGCACCACTTTTTCATTTGGGGGTTGATTTTCATGTTTTTTATGCAAAAATATGGGTTTTTTGGGCCAGAGTTCTCGTTTTGAGGTCACAGTTCTCATTAAGTTGGTAACTATGTTTATTCCAACCATTGATATATGGGTTGTCTTGTCCCTTGCCCCTAAGGGCATCACTATAGGAAGGAGCATTTCTCCCCACTCCCGGTTTCTCCATGCACTTCGTCAAAACCCTTACGATAGTTGTAGTATGTCCAAAACCTCGCGGTCACCCCAATTTCACTCAAATCAATCATGTTTAACATCAATATTAGAATTAAATTGTAACACCATGTTTCCCCTAGTCTATAAATATAACTATATTGGCCAAGGAACTATGGAAAGCCTAAAAGTGTGAATGTCTGATTCGATGGGCCTTTGTATAAAAGGTCGATGAATGTAAATTATGTTATTTTAATTGAAAATGATTACATGATGCATGACTGCTGAAAGAGGGGATGTGCTAAGAGAAAACCATGAATGCTATGAAAAGTGGTGGAGGGGACCCGGAATGGTTGACTTAACCTCCACCGAACCAGTACCATGATGGAATTAATTGCTCAGATCAAAAAAACCCTCTGACCCAGGAATGAATTTCAGTCGGGTTGGTAGGTGGGAAGAACTCCTCAAGAGTTAATGAGGGGATGGGGCAAACCGCCCATCCGTAAGGCTTCCAAAACTGACCACAGACTGAGAATTCGAGCAACACGCAATCTTGTTGAGGAAGGCAAGAAAAGAAGTGTGGTGGGCATAGGAAGGCTGGCGGAAAAATGCATAGATGAGAGCGGAAACTCTCGAGTCCGAGGAAGGACTGAATGAGGAACAGTGAGTTCTGATCACAGAAAATAGAGATTGAGCCAGGAGAAGGGGAGTAACCTTTGTCCTTATCTATTTTTGTATTGGGAGAAGGAGAGTAACCTTCATCCCTAACTTCCGTTAGATGGAAGCAAGATATTGAATCTCAAAGCATCATGGCTTAAGCTCGGGGGTGGCCAGTGATAAATCCATTGGGAGTTATTGAGCCTATGGTTGGGTGGAAACGAGCACCCCTATCAGCAGTCGCATCACCCTCTATGGTTCTGATAAGTGTTTTCTTACCTTATGCGTTGAATTGTAAATAATGGATGCATGTGAGTATTTACATGTCTATAAAGGGTCCTTTCTTTGTATTAAATGACTAAGTTATGGGTATGCGTTCGCTCCCTTGAGAACCTATATTTCTACTTGATTTTCCATACGCCCCAGTTTAATCACTGGAAGATGCTTTCCCCAAGAATTTACATCAGCGCTCCAAAGTCGGAGCAAGCTGCTGGGCATATCTACTGATTTGGTAACCTCACAAGTTACTTTGCCTCGATTGAGAGCTTAAAGATTTACGAGTTGGGAAGGTGTTCCCTTCAGACCAGTAGTCTAGGAGACTCTGAACTTGCGGCTATTTCCTAAACCAAAAACACAACTAAGAGCAGGGATCATAGCCCAAGAGTTATATGAAGATCCAAGTGACCTGGGTCTAGGAACCTTGGAGCTTGAGGCTCCGATATGTCAAATTGCACGATAGTCAAGTTGAACCCCACAATTGATATGAACCGTCGATCTATGAACGGAGATCAAGGGTGGGGAATCACTGTGGAGCGCGAAGGTGAAAATAGCAAACGCGCTAGTTTGCAGCCCGCAATTTAGCCTTGTCATTGATCTCAATGGGATGGAAGATCAACAATCCCAGTAAAACTAGACTCGAGCGAGCAATTTCCAGATTGTGGAGGTCGAAGTCTCTGGTAAAGAGAACGCATGTTGGGGCCCCACAATTTCTGTGAACCGTCTATCGTCGTTGACCTTTGATCTGAGTTTGACGTGATCCCCAAAACGCAAGGAGTGTGTGGGATGAAGAAATCTTCAAGGGGATCAAGCTCATAAGAGATAGCGAGAGAAGAGACACCAGACAAGGGCATAGGATCGGAAGGAGGTGAGAGAACCAAAAAGGGAGTGCAGAGAACATGACCTGAAGAACTAAAACACGAGCTTGATGTTGAGGAAGCATCTGATAAACCTCGCAGGGTCGCTATGACAGAGAGAGTCTCTCTGATAGATGGTGTAAATTCCCTAGTGATATCATGGCTTGGCACAGGGGTGGCCAGAGTGCTAAAAATGAATGCCTCTGAGCCTATGGTTGGGTGGAAAAGCACACACCCACAGTCAGTTAGTTGGTTGCAACCTGTAATAGATAAGTATTCTCATAACCTGTGTAATTGAGATGTAACTATGTAATAAATTTGGATATCATGTGAATGACTCAGGGATATGCATATGTGTTTAATGATTATATTGTATCTCTTTATTCTTTCTTAAATTGTGTATTTAAGTAAGTATGGAATTGTTTGATTTGTATACATAAATGCCCGAGCCCTGTGGTGGATTAAGTTAAAATAAGTGGACTATGAGTTTGTCGACCTTAGCCACGGTTTTCACGGGTGCACGTCGACACTCCCAGTTGCCCAGAGTCTCTGGGAGGACGCAAAATGTTAAGCTCAGGAGAGGTAGTGTTGATATGCACAGATTCTCTATGAGGCAGGCAAAGGTCAAGAACCTCTTAAGTCCTAGAGTTGAGGAATGAACGTAAGGGGTGTGTGGAAGAATTCTTCCAAGCATTACGTTCAAGAGAAAGAGTACAAATCTCTTAAGCCTTTCAGAGCCAACAAAACTCAGGAAGAATAGCGAGACTCAAGTATCAAAAGGGAATATCCTTTCATTTGGAAGATGAACAGACAATATCCGTTCTGGAGGGTCCAAGGTTTGTCACAACTATTAGATTTGAATAAGGAGCGCAGGCATTAATGCCTCGACCCCTTTAGTCTTCGCAAGTTCGACGAATGTTGGTAATCATCGTGAAGGGGATAGATCCTCTAAAGTCCGAAAGCTGAAGTCGTGATGCAATCTGAACTATAGATCTAAGGATCTATCAGGACCCACCTTGACCGTTGGATCTGTGAGTTCGGAGTTAGAGCAACGGGAGAATCGCGTGTTGGTGCAACTAAAAATCTGAAACCTGAAGTCTCGATGTGACCTGGACTGTTGGATCGAGGAAATTTGTGGACTGTCGATCTGACGCAAGCAGGTTTCAGGGATTGAGAATCGTGGAAAAGAGGCAAGAAATCTTCCCACTTCGTGAGACGCAAAATCCCAAAATGCGAAGTCTCAATTCGCGAAGAGGTGAGCTAACTTTTGAGTTTGCGAAGTGTGAAGTCCTGAAACATTCGAAAGTGGGCCCCAGGTCATAGTTGGAGGTCACATAAGTTCAGAATAAGGGAAAGAGCTATCACTCGCTAGGCTCTAGTTCAGAATTCGAGAATTCGGGAGAGTCGGGTGACTCACAGCAGAATACCTGAAGTCACGAAGTTCCTTTTGATTAGGCATGTCGTCATAGCCTGAGGTCATATGAAGGAAGGGACTAACATGAAGAGCTATTTCCTGTTGTTTAAATCCTTCAAAGGGGCGTGGAAAGAGCCCCTTTGAAGGATGCAAGTAATGCATCAACCTAAGAAGTAGGAAGACCACCTAGCATTGGTAGAGTTTGCCTACAGTAACGGTTATCAGGAATCCTTGAAGATGAGCCCTTTTGAAGCCCTCTATGGTAGACAGTGCAAGATTTTGATCAGCTGGAATAACTCAGTGGATAGAATTACAATCAGACCCGACATGCTGAAAGAAATGAAACAACAAGTAATTCAGATAAAGAAAAATCTGAAGATTCTTTAGGATAGACAGAAAAGTTATGTCGATAGGAAAAGAACTCCTCGAGCGTTCAATACCGGAGACCATGTCTATCTCAGAGTTAGACCCAGGAAGAGTTCACTAAGAATGGGATCTTGTGCCAAATTGGCACCTCGATATTGTGGACCCTTTGAAGTCTTAGATAGAGTGGGACCTATAGCCTATAGGCTAGCACTTCCTCCCACTATAAAGGCACATAATGTTTTTTACGTTTCATTATTGAAGAAATATGTACATGATTCTAATCATATAATTGTATGGTCTGTGATCCAGGTGGAGGCGGAGGGAAAATTCCTTCCAGAACCCCAACGCATATTAGACATGAAGGAAACCTCACTCGAGAACCTAACCATTACATAGGTCAAGGTGCAATGGAAACACTTTGGCCCAGATGAGGCTACGTGGGAAATGGAGGATGCCATGAGACATGCAGATCTGATTTTGTTTACTCCTGTACATGCATGTCATGTTGATAGATAGAACATCAAGGACGATGTTCCTTTAAGGGGGAGGGAATTGTAACACCGTGTTTCCCCCAGTCTGTGAATATAACTATATTGGCCAAGGAACTATGACAAACCTAAAAGTGTGCATGTTTGATTTGATGGACCTTTGTATAAAAGGTCGATGAATGTAAATTCTGTTATTTTAATAGAAAATGATTACGTGTTGCATGATTGTTGAAAGAGGGGATGTGCTAAGAGAAAACCACAAATGCTATGAAAGGTGGTGGAGGGGACCTAGAATGGTTGCGTTAACCTCCACTGAACCAGTACCATGCTAGAATTAATTGCTCAGATCAGAAAAACCCTCTGACCTAGGAATGAATTGCAGTCGAGTTGGTAGGTGGGAAGACCTTCTCAAGAGTTAATGAGGGGATGGAGCAGACCTCCCATCCTTAAGGATTCTAGACCTGACCACAGACTGGGAATTCGAGCCACACACAATCTTGTTGAGGAAGACAATAAAGGAAGTGTGGTGGGAAGAGGAAGACCTACGAAAAAATGCAGAGACAAGAGAGGAAACTCTCGAGTCCGAGGAAGGACTGAAAGAGGAACAGTGAGTTCTGATCACAGAAAATAGAGATTGAGCCAGGAGAAGGGGAGTAACCTTTATCCTTATCTATTTTTGTATTGGTAGAAGGAGAGTAACCTTCGTCCCTAACTTTCGTTGAGTTGGAAGTAAGAGATTGTATCTCAAAGCATCGTGGCTTAAGCTCGGGGGTGGCTAGTGATAAATCCATTGGGAGTGACTGAGCCTATGGTTGGGTGGAAACGAGCACCCCTTTCAGCAATCACATCACGCTCTATGGTTCTGATCATTGTTTCCTTGCCTTATACTTTGAATTGCAAATAATGGATGAATGCGAGTATTTACATGTCTATAAAGGGTTATTTCTCTGTATTAAATGATTAAGTTATGGGTATGCGTTCATTACCTTGAGAACCTATATTTCTACTTGATTTTCCATACACCCCAGTTTAATCACTAAAAGGCACTTTCCCTAGGAATTTACATCACCGTTCCAGAGTTGGAGTAAGCCTCTGGGCATATCTATCGATTTGGTAACCTCACAAGCTACTTTGCCTCGATTCAGAGCTTAAATCTCTACGAGTGGGGAAGGTGTTCCCTTCATACTAGTAGTCTAGGAGACTCTGAACTTGCACCTATTTCCTTAACAAAAAACCCAACTAAGAGCAGGGATCATAGCCCAAGAATTATATGAAGATCCACGTGACCTAGGTCTAGGAACCTTGGAGCTTGAGGCTCCAAGATGTCAAATTGCATGATAGTCAAGTTGAACCCCACAATTTCTATGAATTGTCGATCTATGAACGAAGATCGAGGGTGGGGAATCACTGCAAAGCACGAAGGTGAAAATAGCGAATGCACTAGTTCGTGAACCACAATTCACCCTTGTCGTTGATCTCGATGGGCTTGAATATCAACGATCCCGATTAAACTACACTCGAGTAAGAACTTTCAATATTGCAGAGGTCGAACTCTCTGGTAAAGAGCATGCATGTTGTGGCCCCACAATTTCTGTGAATCGTCGATTGTCATTGACCTTCGATCTAAGTTTGACACGATCCCCAAAATGCAAGGACCGTGTGGGATGATCAAATCTTCAAGGGGATCAAGCTCAAAACAGATAGCGAGAGAGGAGACACCAGACAAGGGCGTGGGCTCAGAAGGAGGTGCACAAACCAAAAAGGGTGTGCAGAGAACATGATCTGAAGAACCAGAATGCGAGATTGATGCTGAGGAAGCATCTGATAAACCTCATAGGGTCTCTATGACAGAGAAAGTCTCTCTGAGAGATGGCTTAAATTCCCTAGTGATATCATGGCTTGGCACGGGGGTGGCCAGAGTGCTAAGAATGAATTCCTTTTAGCCTATGGTTGGGTGGAAAGGCACACACACACAGTCATTTAGTTGGATGCAACCTATAATGGATAAGTATTCTCATACCCTTTGTAATTAAGCTCAGGAGAGGTAGTGTTGATATGCACAGAGTCTCTATGAGGCGGGCAAAGTTCAAGAACCTCTTAAGTCCTAGAGTTGAGGAATAAATGTAAGGGGTGCGTAGAAGAATTCTTCCAAGCATTACATTCAAGAGAAAGAGCACAAAGCTCTTAAGCCTTTCAGAGCCAACAAAACTCAGGAAGAATAGTGAGACTCAAGTATCAAAAGGGAATATCCTTTCATTTGGAAGATGAACGGACAAGATCCATTCGAGAGTGTCCAAGGTCTGTCACGACCATTAGATTTGAAGAAGGAGCGCAGGTGTTAATGCCTCGAATCCTTCAGTCTTCGCAAGTTCGACAAATGTTGGTAATCATCGTGAAGGGGAAGGATCCTCTGAAGTCTGAAACCTGAAGTCATGATGCGATCTGGACCATATATATAAGGCTCTATCGGGACCCACCTTAACTGTAGGATCTATGAGTTTAGAGTTAGTGCGAAGGGAGAATCACGCGTTGGTGCAACTAAAACTCTGAAACCCTAAATCGTGATGTGACCTGGACCATTGGATCAAGGAAATTTGTGGACCGTCGATATGACGCTAGAAGATTTCAGGGATTGAGAATAGGGGAAAAGAGGCAAGAAATCTTCCCACTTCGCAAAATGCGAAATCTCGAAATGCGAAGTCTCAATTCGCGAAAAGGTGAGCTAACTTTTGATTCCGCGAAGTGTGAAGTCTTGAAACGTTTGAAAGTGGGCTCCAGGTCACAACTGGAGGTCACATCAATGGAGAATAAGGGAAGGACCTAGCACTCGCTAGGCTCTAGTTTAGAATTCGAGAAGTCGGGAGAGTCGGGTGACTCACAACAGAATACCCGAAGTCGTGAAGCACCTTTTGATTAGGGTTGTGATAACAGCCTGAGGTCATATGAAGAAAGGGGCTAGCATGAAGAGCTAGCGCATGTTGTTCAAATCCTTCAAAGGGGACAAGAAAGAGCCTGCGGGTTTGGAAGAACCTGCAATGAGAAGAAAGGGGAACCTAGAGAGAGTTAAGGAAAGCGGAATTTTGATGCCCCACCCCTTAAAAGAACACTTAGGGGCCGGGTGTGTTACAAATACAATTTTGAAATATATTTACGATCTCAATTTCTCAAAATCACATGACACATACTCTAGGACAAACTTTAAGCACAAAACATAACTTTCATTAAGACATTTCATGGATTGCTAGAATTATGAAAATTAGAGATAAAACCCCATGGGGAATTTGTGGTTCTTTCTCTTCACAATTTTAAGAATTTTCATCATGAATTTGTTTAGATTGTTTATAAAAGGTGAAGATGAAAACATAAAATCTTTATAAAAAGTAAAGATGAAAGCATAATAGTAAGATTCTCTCCTATTGACTTCCTATTTACTTATGTAGTAGGAAAATTCTTTTTTTTTTACAAATACATACAATTAATATATTTTAATTATACTTTATTTCATGTATCTTATATTTGATAAATTTATAAATTCAAAAAAAATTAAAACAATTTTTTTTAATAAATAGAAGAATTTTCAAGTATAAACTATATTTACTAACACTAAAAATTCTTTCAAAATTTAAAACAGAATATATATATAAGATATATACTTCCTTATTATATTTATATTGATAAATTTTTAAATTTTTCATTACATATGACTTTGTATATGTTATATGTATTACATATAACATGTATGTAATACATATGTATATGAAACTATGAAAAATTGGTAATTAGTATTCACAACTTTGCCACTAGATATAAAACAATGAAAAATTGAGGTTTTTGTCTTTTGTCTTTGCTGCAATTAAAGTTGACTCATATTTTAATAACCTACAACATTCTATGATGGTATTATAATTACTAAATTTTAATGAAAGCTTTATTTTTAAAGAATTGATTTCTAAAAATTAATTTCTTATCAAATTTACAATGTTGAAATATAAAGGACATTGTTTAAACATTAAAATTTTTGAACTGTTAAAATATAGAAAATATTGTTTAAACATTAGAATTTTATCAGCCATAGGATTAGATGTGCCTGGATATGGTTGGCTTGTACTAGGGGGTATGACGGAGCTAGCTTGAGGTTGTTGCCCCCCAGTCGAGTGAGGATTATGTTGAATAAGATAATTCCAATACTGGGCCAAGGATGGAGGTATGTTTTGTCCATAGGGTGGGGTCGGTGGGGGTTGACCTCCAATCGGGGGTTGTGTCCCTATTGAGATTTTTCCTGCAAAAGGGGATTGGGTTTGGCCTTCTTGGTGAAATTGTCCACCAACAGGAATCTGGTAATTAGGTGTGAAAGACGAGATGGTGCCACTAAGGTCAGTGCCTCTGATAGAGGATGGAAGAGGTCCTCTGAAAGGGGGTCGAGGAAGTGTCGGAATAAAACGGGGAACGAGATGGTGCCCAGAAGGAGTGGAAACTCCAGGAGTCCCAGATGAGATTTGTGTAGGAGCGGGAATAGAGGCATTCAACGCATGATATCTGGGCGGAAGTGTTGTGGTGAACCTGTGTGAAAGTGGTGTGCCAATGGAGGCTTGGCTAGCCACTGTAATCCCAGTGTGGGGACTCATAGTATCTAGGACCATTGTGTAATGGACCATTTGTAGAGGGATAGTCAAGATGTGGTTAGCTGGCAGAGCGTCTGTACCAGGAAAATAATAGGCAGCAGTAAAAGGTATTGCATCTGGATCAGATGTTTCGGGTAGCTCAGGTGTGACAATGATATCAATGCCTTCTCCTAAGACAAAGAGATCCCGTCTAAAAATGTCAGTAGTCCAAAAAGGATCTTGACCCTCAGGTCCTATGAAAGGTCCAGTTGGTAATCCAGAAGACTG
>JASDQU010244510.1:55694-76243 GCA_032191745.1 Picea mariana
TCTTTTCTTTTTTAGGTTTTTTTTTTCCATCCAATTTTTTCAATGTTTTTCTTTTTTGTTTAATTTGGGTTTTGAATATTTTTTTAAATGTGTTTTTTTGCTTCATTACAAAAAAAATAATTTGCAATTTTTTTTATTTTTATTTATTTATTTTTCAATGTAAATTTAAGAAAAAAAAAAGTTAATAAATAAATTTTAAAGTGATCATTTTGTATCCAATTTTGGGTTTTTTTTGGCATAGGGATCTATTGTCAAAACCACAGTTTCAATTAGGTCGTAGTTAGCCATAATTTTAACGTTTTGACTTTTTTTTTTAGTTAGCGTCACTTTTTTATTTAGGTGTTAATTTTAAGGTTTTTCTGAGCTACTGTATGAGTTTTGAAGGCCATGCTTGAAAAATAATGTAATTTGACCCTGCTTGAAAAAATGGGGATGTCAGTAGCACCACTTTTTCATTTGGGGGTTGATTTTCATGTTTTTTATGCAAAAATATGGGTTTTTTGGGCCAGAGTTCTCATTTTGAGGTCACAGTTCTCATTAAGTTGGTAACTATGTTTAATCCAACCATTGATATATGGGTTGCCTTGTCCCTTGCCCCTAAGGGCATCACTATAGGAAGGAGCATTGCTCCCCCCTCCCGATTTCCCCATGCACTTCGTCAAAACCCTTACGATAGTTATAGTCTGTCCAAACCCTCGCAGTCACCCCAATTTTACTCAAATCAATCATGTTTAACATCACTATTAGAATTAAATTGTAACACCCTGTTTCCCCCAGTCTGTAAATATAACTATATTGGCCAAGGAACTATGGAAAACCTAAAAGTGTGAATGTTTGATTCGATGGACCTTTGTATAAAAGGTCGATGAATGTAAATTATGTTATTTAAATTGAAAATGGTTACATGCTACATGACTGCTGGAAGAGGGGATGTGCTAAGAGAAAACCATGAATGCTATGAAAAGTGGTGGGGGGGACCCAGCATGGTTGAGTTAACCTCCACCGAACCAGTACCATACTAGAATTAATTGCTCAGATCAGAACAACCCTCTGACCCAGGAATGCATTTCAGTCGGGTTGGTAGGTGGGAAGAACTCCTCAGGAGTTAATGAGGGGATGGGGCAGACTGCCCATCCATAAGGCTTCCAAAACTGACCACGAACTGAGAATTCGAGCCACAGACAATCTTGTTGAGGAAGGCAAGAAAGGAAGTGTGGTGGGCATAGGAAGGCCTGCGGAAAAATGCAGAGATGAGAGCGGAAACTCTCGGGTCCGAAGAAGGACTGAAAGAGGAACAGTGAGTTCTAATCACAAAAAATAGAGATTGAGCCAGGAGAAGGGAAGTAACCTTCGTCCTTATTTATTTATGTATTGGGAGAAGGAGAGTAACCTTCGTCCCTAACTTCCGTTGAGATGGAAGTAAGATATTGAATCTCAAAGCATTCTGGCTTAAGCTTGGGGGTGGCCAGTGATAAATCCATTGGGAGCAACTGAGCCTATGGTTGGGTGGAAATGAGCACCCCTTTCAGCAGTCGCATCACCCTCTATGGTTCTGATAAGTGTTTTCTTGCCTTATGCTTTGAATTGTAAATAATGGATGCAAGTGAGTATTTACATGTCTATAAATGGTTCTTTCTTTATATTAAATGATTAAGTTATGGGTATGCGTTTGCTCCCTTGAGAACCTATATTTCTACTTGATTTTTCATACACCCCAGTTTAATCACTGGAAGGCGCTTTCCCCAGGAATTTACATTAGCCTTCTGAAGTCGAAGCAAGCCCCTGGGCACATCTACCGATTTGGTAACCTCACAAGTCACTTTGCCTCGATTGAGATCTTAAAGCTTTGCGAGTTGGGAAAGTGCTCCCTTCAGACCAGTAGTCTAGGAGACTCTGAACTTGCAGCTATTTCCTAAACCAAAAACCCGACTAAGAGCGGGGATCATAGCCCAAAAGTTATATGAAGATCCACGTGACCTGGGTCTAGGAACCTTGGAGCTCAAGGCTCCGATATGTCAAATCGCACGATAGTCAAGTTGAACCCCGCAATTGATATGAACCATCGATCTATGAACAGAGATCGAGGGTGGGGAATCGTTGCGGAGCGCGAAGGTGAAAATAGTGGACACGCTAGTTCGCGGCCCACAATTCACGCTTGTTGTTGATCTCAACAGGATGGAATATCAACGATCCTGGTTAAACTAGACTCGAGCAAGCAATTTCCAGATTGTGGAAGTCGAAGTCTTTGGTAAAGAGAACACATGTTGGGGCCCCACAATTTCTGTGAACCGTTGATCTTCGTTGACCTTTGATCTGAGTTTGACGTGATCCCTGAAACGCAAGGAGTGTGTGGGATGAAGAAATCTTCAAGGGGATCAAGCTCAAAAGAGATAGCGAGAGAGGAGACACCAGACGAGGGCGTAGGACAGGAAGGAGGTGAGCGAACCAAAAAGGGAGTGCAGAGAACATGACCTGAAGAAATAGAACGCGAGCTTGATGCTGAGGAAGCATCTAATAAACCACATAGGGTCGCTGTGACAGAGAGAGTCTATTTGAGAGATAGTGTAAATTCCCTAGTGATATCGTGGCTTGGCATAAGGGTGGCCAGAGTGCTAAAAATGAATGCCTCTGAGCCTATCGTTGGGTGGAAAGGCACACACCCACAGTTAGTTAGTTGGTTGCAACTTGTAATAGATAAGTATTCTCATAACCTGTGTCATTGAGATGTAACTATGTAATAAAGTTGGATATCATGTGAATGACTCAAGGATATGCATGTGTGTTTAATGATTATACTGTATCTCTTTATTCTTTCTTAAATTGTGTATTTAAGTAAGTATGGAATTGTCTGATTTGTATACATAAATGTATGAGCCCTGTGGTGGATTACATTAAAACAAGTGGAATGTGAGTTTGTCGACCTTAGCCACGATTTTCACGGGTGCGCATCAACACTCCCAGTTGCCCAGAGTCTCTGAGAGGACGGAGAATGTTAAGCTCAGGAGAGGTAGTGTTTATATGCACAGATTCTCTATGAGGCGGGCAAAGGTCAAGAACCTCTTAAGTCCTAGAGTTGAGGAATGAACGTAAGGGGTGCGTGGAAGAATTCTTCCAAGCATTACGTTCAAGAGAAAGAGTGAAAAGCTCTTAATCCTTTCAGAGCCAACAAAATTGAGGAAGAATAGCGAGACTCAAGTATCAAAAGGGAATATCCTTTCGTTTGGAAGATGAATAGACAATATCCATTCAAGAGGGTCCAAGGTTTGTCACAACCGTTAGATTTGAATAAGGAGCGCATGCATTAATACCTCGACTCCTTCAGTCTTCGCAAGTTCGACGAATGTTGGTAATCATCGTGAAGGGGACAGATCCTCTGAAGTCCGAAACCTGAAGTCGTGATGTGATCTAGACCGTAGATCTAAGGATCTATCAGGACCCACCTTGACCGTTGGATCTATGAGTTCAGAGTTAGAGCAATGGGAGAATCGTGCATTGGTGCGACTAAAACTCTGAAACCTAAAGTCGCGATGTGACCTAGACCATTGGATCGAGGAAATTTGTGGATCGTCGATCTGACGCGAGCAGATTTCGAGGATCGAGAATCGGGGAAAAGAGGAAAGAAATCTTCCCACTTCGCGAAACGCAAAATCCAAAAACGCGAAGTCCCGATTCGTGAAGAGGTGAGCTAACTTTTGAGTCTGCTAAGTGCAAAGTCCCAAGACATTCGAAAGTGGGCCCCAGGTCATAGTTGGAGGTCACATAAGTGGAGAATAAGGGAAGGAGCTAGCGCTCGCTAGGCTCTAGTTCAGAATTCAAGAAGTCAGGAGAGTCGGGTGACTCACAGCAGAATACCTGAAGTCACAAAGTGCCTTTTGATTAGGCATGTGGTCACAGCCTGAGGTCATGTGAAGGAAGGGGCTAATATGAAGAGCTAGTTCCTATTCTTCAAATCCTTCAAAGGGGCCAGGAAAGAGCCCATGGGTCTGGAAGAACCTGCAATGAGAAGAAAGGGGAACCTAGAGAGAGTTAAGGAAAGCAAAATTTTGATGTCCAACCCCTTAAAAGAGCACTTAGGGGCCGGGTGTGTTACAAATTGGCATCAGAGCATGGTTACAATGCTTGGCCTGCTTGGGCGCATGAACAAGTCACTTAAAAACTCTATTTGGAGTACTTTTAAAAGAGTGACACTCTACCTTACCTGTTTCTTAAAAATCTGGTTAAAAATGTTATTAAAGAAAAGAATGAAACTTTCTACTGTGTGTGTGCATTTAAGAAATTGAACCATGTATTGTTCATGAACTAATAGACTCTTAGCTAACAATAAGTGTTTTTGTCAACACTCGAGCAATCCGTAAATCATGGGAAAACTTCAAGAATAAAGGATGGTGATGTGTCATGAAGTGGGGGATGGCTCCCACAATATAGACAAAGAATCTGACAAAAGGAGGGCAGTGGAAACCCCTCTAGATCTGGTCGAAACTATAAGGAGCCTCAGAGTCGAATTATAGAGTAGCAAGGCTAACAATGAGAGACTGATAAAGGAGCAAGAAAAGAAAACAAAAATTAATGCAGTCTTGTTGTAGAGCTTGTCCGACATACAGAGGCAACTACAACATGAACCCGCAACTAATCATGAGGACTGATGACAAAAGAAGATAAGTCAAATTCCACCTGAGATTTGAAAGCATGACTCCATAAGTGACCACACTGGGAGAAGCGCCTCGAAGAAGGCCCAACCTGGAGGCAGGGGACACTCATCAGTAAAGTACTCTAGAAAGGAAGTTGGCAAATCCGAAGGATCTTCTAGTAGCAGAGCAAGCTCACATTCTCAAAGGAAAGGAAAGAAACAGAAGCGTTCCAAAAATCACGATCCTGAAGAATTCAAGAAAGCCAAACCACCCTCTTTTGATGGAGAGATTAGGAAGGGAGAAGAGGCTGAAGTTTGGCTACTTGGTTTAAAGAAATATTTCAGAGTCCATGACTACTCTGAAAACCTGAAGGATCAAATAACCATCTTTAACCTGAATGGAAAGGATTCCATTTGGTGGGAAGACTTTAGGAATGTGAAAGGATTCCATGAGAAGGACTTGTCATGGAAAAAGTTTGAGAAATACTTCAGGTAGCAGTATCTGTCAGAGAAATACATGGATGGGAAGACTAAGGAATTCTATGAAATCAGACTGGACCAGCTCACCATAGATGAATTTGTCAATAAATTCCTTGAACTGTTGAGGTACGTACCCTACATAAAAGATGAAAAAGTAAAAATGCAGCGGTTCATTAGTGGGTTACCTCAGACCTACCAGGGCAGGATTGAGTTCAACGAACCAAATACCTTAGAAGAAATTATCCAGAAAGCGAGGTATTGTTATGAACAGTTTAGGAGTAAGACAAGAACTCATGAGGACTGGAAGAAGAGGAGTAGTTTGGGATTCCAGAAGAAGGGGTTTAAATCCTCAAGATTTAAGAACTATGAAAAATATTATAGAAGGAGCCTTCCTACTAGAAGTCTATATCAACAAAATTTCCCCTCTCAAAGTGGAAATAAACCTTTTAAGATAGTCCCAAAAAAGACCGATAATCTAAAGAAGGAACCCTTAAAATGTTGGGGTTGTGGAGAAGATCACCGATTGAGAGACTGCCCACACAAACAACATAACAGTAAGAGAATCTACAATATCCAAGAATCTATCACTGTCAATGATGTGGCTAGGAGCATGCCACGAATCTATGCAGCCTTGGACAATAATCAAATAGACCACCAAGATTCAGTAGTGGAACCTGAAGGTATTATCGCCAACCATCTAGTTTCTATTTTAATTGACCCGGGTTCTAATTTGAGTTATGTGGCCCCTCAGACTATTGATAAGTGTAAACTGCAACCAATTAGATATGTTAAACCATGGTTGGTGCGATTAGCCACTGGGACCAAAAGAAAGGTGGCAGGGGTCATACCAGCCTGTCAATTCATCATGGGTGGATTGCCCACCCAAGCGACCCTTAACATACTTCCCTTGGGATCTTATGACTTGTCGATTAGTATGGATTGGTTGGTTGCTTATAAAACTAAATTGGAATGCTATCATAAAACTTTAGAATGTGTAAATGAAGAAGGGAGAAAAACAACCCTCCAAGGGATTCAAAAGCCTGTCTCAGTGAGACAAATATCATCCCTTCAAATGAAAAAGTATTGCAGAAAGGGGTGTTCATTTTATGCCACACAGGTACTGAAATCTGTTGAGAATGAAAAACCAAACCTAGAGGACCACCCCAAATTAAGAGAATACAAG
The DNA here is from genome assembly GCA_032191745.1 of Picea mariana. Classification (NCBI taxonomy): domain Eukaryota; kingdom Viridiplantae; phylum Streptophyta; class Pinopsida; order Pinales; family Pinaceae; genus Picea; species Picea mariana. Next base: position 61,985 of record JASDQU010244510.1, read on the forward strand.
GACGTGTTCCCAGAAGAGGTACCAGGTCTACTTCTGAGAAGGGATATCGACTTCTCGATAGAACTTACACCAGGAGTGGTACTAGCATCTAGAACGCCATATAGAATGAGCACGCCAGAGATGGTTGAGCTCAAGCTACAACTAAACAAGATGATGGACAAAGGCTACATCCTACCCAATGTATCTTCGTGGGGAGCGCCCATCTTGTTTGTGAAAAAGAAAGATGGCACACTCCGACTTTGCATAGATTACAGACAACTCAATGAGACAACCATAAAGAAAAAGTACCCCTTACCAAGAATCGATGACATGTTCGACCAATTGGGAGGTTCTTCCATCTTCTCGAAGATTGAATTAAGGTCTGGCTACCATCAAGTCCAGATTAAGGATGAATACATCCACAAAACAACCTTTAGGAAGAGGTATGGTCACTATGAATTCGTGGTGGTGTCGTTTGGGTTAACCAATGCCCCCGCCACTTTTATGTGCTTGATGAATAAGGTACCCAACAAATTTCTGGACAAATTTGTATTGGTTTTCATTGATGATATCCTAATCTACTCCAAGAACAGGGAGGAGCATGAATAACATCTTAGATTCGTACTTCAAGTACTAAGAGAGCATCATCTCTATGCTAAGTTTAACAAGTGTGACTTCTTTCAGAAGCAAGTCCATTACCTAGGCCCTGTCATTTCTCAGGAAGGGGTGGCAGTGGACCCTGATAAGATCAGGTCTATTATGGAATGTCCTGCTCCAAAGGATGTATCAAATATCATATCCTTCATGGGATTAGCAAGATACTATAGAAGGTTCATAAAAGGGTTTTCCAAGATTGGCTATCCAATCACTGCCCTTCAGAAAAAGGGGATCAAATTCATTTGGACATCAAAATGTGAAGAAATATTTCAGGAACTGAAATACCTCCTGACCCATGCACTTGTGTTGAAGATTGTAGACACAGATAATGATTTTCTCGTGTGTATAGATGCCTACAAGGAAGGACTCGGAGGAGTCCTTATGAAAGAGGGACATATAATTTTCTACGCGTCCCGGAAATTAAATGAGCATGAGATCAATTATGTGACCCATGACTTAGAGATGGTTGCCATAGTACATGCTTTAAAAATGTGGAGGCACTACCTCCTGTGAAGGAGGTTTGTGCTTATGACAGACCATTGTGGATTGAGGCACATGTTTGATCAACCGAAACTCAACGCCAGGCAAGCTAGGTGGATGGATCTCCTAAGTGAATTCAATTTCGAAATCAAACACATAAAAAGAAAGGAAAATAGGGTGGGCAATGCCCTTAGCAGAAGTATAAAAACGATTCATCTAGCAGTAGTAAGCACCTATAAACAGATGAAAGAGTCAGAAATGCGCAAGAGACAGATGTATTCTTCAAGACTGTGATTTCATACCTAAGGCAAGAGCCTACAAGGCTAAATTATGAAGGCTACCAGATGCTCGAGGAAGGGCTGCTGACTTACAGAAAAAGATTGTATATTCCAAACTGTGACGACTTGAAGAGGTTCATAATGGATGAACTACATAAGAGACCATATACTTGTCACCCAAGATATCAGAAGATGATCACGACCACTAGGAAATAATTCTATTGGCCTGGATTGAAGAAAGACATAACTAACTATCTAGCTAAGTGCCTAGAATGCTAGCAAGTAAAGGCAGAACACCGACATCCAATAGGATTGTTACAACCCCTACCAATCCCATAATGGAAATTGGAAACCATCTCCATGGATTTCATCACCGGATTACCAAAGTCGACCAAGAAAAATGATGCCATCATGGTCGTGGTGGAAAAACTGAGTAAGTCTGCCCATTTCGTCCCTGTCAAATCAACCTACAAAGCCATAGATATTGCCAACATATTCATGAAGGAGATATTTATACTACATGACATGCCCAAAGAAAGTGTATTTGACCGAGATACCAAATTCACTTCAAGATTTTGGAAATCCTTAATGGTTGGTTTTGAGACAAAATTCTTGTTCAGCACAGCTTATCACCCTTAAACTGATGGATAGATAGAAAGAGTGAACCAAATATTAGAAGACATGCTAAGGATGTAAGTAATGCATCAACCTAAGAAGTGGGAAGAGTACCTAGCATTGGTAGAGTTTTCCTACAATAACGATTATCAGGAATCCTTGAAGATGAGCCCTTTTGAAGCCCTCTACGGTAGACAATGCAAGATTCTGATTAGCTAGAATAACCCAGTGGATAGAATTACAATCGGACCCGACATGCTGAAAGAAATGAAACAACAAGTAATTTAGATAAAGAAAAATCTGAAGATTCTTCAGGATAGACAAAAAAGTTATGTTGATAGGAAAAGAACTCCTCGAGCATTCAAGACCGGAGACCATGTCTATCTCAGAGTTAGACCCAGGAAAAGTTCACTAAAAATGGGATCTTGTGCCAAATTGGCACCTCAATATTGTGGAACCTTTGAAGTCTTAGATAGAGTGGGACCTGTAGCCTATAGGCTAGCACTTCCTCCCACTATAAAGGCACATAATGTTTTTCACGTTTCATTATTGAAGAAATATGTACATGATGCTAATCATATAATAGTATGGTCTGTGATCCAAGTGGAGACGGAGGGAGAATTCCTACCAGAACCCCAACGCATATTAGACATGAAGGAAACCTCACTTAGGAACCTAACCATTGCATAGGTCAAGGTGCAATGGAAACACTTTGGCCCAGATGAGGCTACGTGGGAAATGGAGGATGCCATGAGACAGGCATATCCAATTTTGTTTACTCCTGTACATACATGTCATGTTGATAGATAGAACATCAAGGACGATGTTCCTTTTAGGGTGAGGGAATTGTAACATCCTGTTTCCCTCAGTCTATAAATATAACTATATTGGCCAAGGAACTATGGCAAACCTAAAAGTGTGCATGTTTGATTCAATGGACCTTTGTATAAAAGGTTGATGAATGTAAATTATGTTATTTTAATAGAAAATGATTACGTGTTGCATGATTATTGAAAGAGGGGATATGCTAAGAGAAAACCACGAGTGATATGAAACATGGTGGAGGGGACCCAGAATGGTTGTGTTAACCTCCACTGAACTAGTACCATGCTGGAATTAATTGCTCAGATCAGAAAAACCCTCTGACCTAGGAATGAATTGCAGTCGGGTTGGTAGGTGGAAAGACCTCCTCAAGAGTTAATGAGGGGATGGAGCAGAACTCCCATCCTTAAGGCTTCTAGACCTGACCACGGACTGGGACTTCGAGCCACACACAATCTTGCTAAGGAAGGCAAGAAAGGAAGTGTGGTGGGTAGAGGAAGACCTATGGAAAAATGAAGAGACAAGAGAGGAAACTCTCAAGTCCGAGGAAGGACTGAAAGAGGAACAGTGAGTTCTGATCACAAAAAATAGAGATTGAGCCAGGAGAAGGGGAGTAACCTTTGTCCTTATCTATTTTTGTATTGGGAGAAGGAGAGTAACCTTTGTCCCTAACTTTCGTTGAGCTGGAAGTAAGAGATTGAACCTCAAAGCATCGTGGCTTAAGCTTGAGGGTGGCCAGTGATAAATCCATTGGGAGTGATTGAGCCTATGGTTGGGTGGAAATGAGCACCCCTTTCAGCAGTCACATCATGCTCTATGGTTCTGATCAGTGTTTTCTTGCCTTATACTTTGAATTGTAAATAATGGATGCATGCGAGTATTTACATGTCTATAAAGGGTTAATTCTCTGTATTAAATGATTAAGTTATGTGTATGCATTCATTACCTTAAGAACCTATATTTCTACTTGATTTTCCATACGCCCCAGTTTAATCACTCGAAGACACTTTCCCCAGGAATTTACATCACCGTTCCGGAGTCTGAGCAAGCCTCTGGGCATATCTATCGATTTGGTAACCTCACAAGTTACTTTGCCTCGATTCAGAGCTTAAATCTCTGGGAGTTGGGAAGGTGTTCCCTTCAGACCAGTAGCCTAGGAGACTTTGAACTTGCACCTATTTCCTTAACCAAAAACCCAACTAAGAGCAGGGATCATAGCCCAAGAGTTATATGAAGATCCACGTGACCTAGGTCTAGGAACCTTGGAGCACGAGGCTCCGAGATGTCAAATTGTACGATAGTCAAGTTGAACCCCGTAATTGCTATGAATCGTCGATCTATGAACGAATATCGAGGGTGGNGGCTATGAATCGTCGATCTATGAACGAATATCGAGGGTGGGGAATCACTGCAGAGTGCGAAGGTGAAAATAGCAGATGCGCTAGTTCATGACCCGCAATTCACTCTTGTCGTTGATCTTGACAGGATGGAGTATCAATGATATCAGTTAAACTAGACTCGAGCGAGCACTTTCAATATTGCGGAGGTCGAACTCTCTGGTAAAGAGCACGCATGTTGGGGCCCCACAATTTCTATGAATCATCGATTGTCGTTGACCTTCGATCTGAGATTGACGCGATCCCCAAAACGCAAGGAGCGCATGGAACAACGAAATCTTCAAGGGGATCAAGCTTAGAAGAGATAGGGAGAGAGGAGACACCAGACAAGGGCGTGGGCTCAGAAGGAGGTGTGCAAACCAAAAAGGGAGTGTAGAGAACATGACCTGAAGAACCAGAATGCGAGCTTGATGCTGAGGAAGCATCTGATAAACCTCACAGGGTCGCTATGATAGAGAGAGTCTCTTTGAGAGATGGCTTAAATTCCCTAGTGATATCATGGCTTGGCATGGGGGTGGCCAGAGTGCTAAGAATGAATGCCTCTGAGCCTATGGTTGGGTGGAAAGGCACACACACACAGTCATTTAGTTGGCTGCAACTTGTAATGGATAAGTATTCTCATACCCTATGTAATTAAGCTCAGGAGAGGTAGTGTTGATATGCACAGAGTCTCTATGAGGCGGCAAAGGTTAAGAACCTCTTAAGTCCTAGAGTTGAGGAATGAACGTAAGGGGTGTGCAGAAGAATTCTTCCAAGCATTACGTTCAAGAGAAAGAGCGCAAAGCTCTTAAGCCTTTCAGAGCCAACAAAACTCAGGAAGAATAGTGAGACTCAAGTATCAAAAGGGAATATCCTTTCGTTTGGAAGATGAACGGACCAGATCTATTCAGGAGGGTCCAAGGTCTGTCACGACCGTTAGATTTGAAGAAGGAGCGCAGGCGTTAACGCCTCGAATCCTTCAGTCTTCGCAAGTTCGATGAATGTTGGTAATCATCATGAAGGGGATGGATCCTCTGAAGTCTGAAACCCGAAGTCATGATGCGATCTGGACCATAGATCTAAGGATCTATCGGGACCCACCTTGATTGTCGAATCTGTGAGTTCAGAGTTAGAACGACGGGAGAATCGCGTGTTGGTGCGACTAAAACTCCAAAACCCGAAATTGCGATGTGACTTGGACCGTTGGATCAAGGAAAGTTGTGGACCGTCGATATGACGCGAGCGGATTTCAGGGATCCAGAATCGGGGAAAAGAGGCAAGAAATCTTCCCACTTCGTGAAATGCAAAATCCCGAAACGCGAAGTCCCGATTCACAAAGAGGTGAGCTAACTTTTGAGTCTGCGAAGTGTGAAGTCCTGAAACATTTGAAAGTGGGCCCCAGGTCATAGATGGAGGTCACATCAATGGAGAATAAGGGAAGGATCTAGTGCTCGCTAGGCTCTAGTTCGGAATTCGGGAAGTCGGGAGAGTGGGGTGACTCACAATAGAATACCCGAAGTCGCGGAGCGCCTTTTAATTAGGCCTGTGATAACAGCCTGAGGTCATATGAAGGAACGGGCTAGCATGAAGAACTAGCGCATGTTGTTCAAATCCTTCAAAGGGGCCAAGAAAGAGCCTGCGGGTTTGGAAGAACCTGTAATGAGAAGAAAGGGGAACCTAGAGAGAGTTAAGGAAAGCATAATTTTGATGCCCCGCCCCTTAAAAGAGCACTTAGGGGCTGGGTGTGTTACAAATACAATTTTGAAATATATTTATGATCTCAATTTCTCAAAATCACATGACACATACTCTAGGACAAACTTTAAACACAAAATATAACTTTCATTAAGACATTTCATGGATTGCTAGAATTATGAAAATTAGACTCTTAGAGATAAAACCCCATGAAAAAATTGTGGTTCTTTCTCTTCACAATTTTAAGAATTTTCATCATGAATTTGTTTTGTTTAGATTGTTTATAAAAAAGTGAAGATGAAAACATAAATTCTTTATAAAAAGTAAAGATGAAAACATAATAGTAAGATTCTCTCCTATTGACTTCTTATTTACTTATGTAGTAGGAAAATTCCTTTTTTTTTTACAAATACATACAATTAACATATTTTAATTATACTTTATTTCATATTTATATTTGATAAATTTATAAATTCAAAAAAAATTAAAACAATTTTTTTTAATAAATACATACAATTAACATATTTTAATTATACTTTATTTCATATTTATATTTGATAAATTTATAAATTCAAAAAAAATTAAAACAATTTTTTTTAATAAATAGAAGATTATAAATATAAATTAACAACCAAATTTTCAAGTATAAACTATATTTACTAACACTAAAAATTCTTTCAAAATTTAGAACAAAATATATATATAAAAGATATATACTTCCTTATTATATTTATATTGATAAATTTTTAATTTTTTTATTACATATGACTTTGTATATATTACATATAACATGTATGTAATACATATGTATATGAAAGTATGAAAAATTGGTAATTAGTATTCACAACTTTGCCACTTTATATAAAACAATGAAAATTTGAGGTTTTTGTCTTTTGTCTTTGCTGCAGTTAAAGTTGACTCATATTTTAATAACCTACAACATTCTATCATGGTATTATAATTACCAAATTTTAATGAAAGCTTTATTTTTAAAGAATTGATTGATAAAAAATTATTTTTTTATCAAATTTACAATGTTGAAATACAGAGGACATTGTTTAAATATTAAAAATTTTGAACTGTTAAAATATAGAAAATATTGTTTAAACATTAAAATTTTATTAGTCATAAACAAATTTTAATGAAATCACAATTTTATATTATTTAAATTACATTTTTTTTTTGAAGACACTAAAATTATACAAACTCAATTATTAAAATTTGAACTTGATTTCAGGAAAAATTGATTAAAAGATATGATAGTAAAAATTAAAAAAAAAACAAAATTGATTAAAAAATATGATAGCAAGAACTCAAAAAAAACAAAACTAATACAGAAAACAAAAACAAAAACAAAAAAAAATTGACAAAAAAATTATGTTTCACTCTTAATAAAAACTAATACAAATTCCAACCTTGCAAAACTAATACAAATTCCAACCTTACAGACTCATCCTATAAACATGACAGCCAGTATAATGATCTCTCTTTGTCATAAACTGGACAGCAAGTAAAGTGATCTCTTTTTGTCGAAGTATTATTTTGCCACTGTGCCAGGGTATTTTTTACTGGCCCAACAAAACCCATAAGCCCCACAAGGACGGATACCATCTGTTCTGCTGCTCCTCCAATCCAGATGGATGTGTGGCCACATGCAATGGTGCTTTCCTAACCCTTTTCTGCACCAGTCGCGCTACCTCCTCGTGTAGGTCGCCTTCGTCACTGATTATCGGCAATGGTGCTTTCCTAACCCTTTTTCTGCACCAGTTGCGCTACCTCCTCGACGAGCTCGCCTTCGTCACTGGTTATTGGCAAAGGAACTAGCACAGTATGTGTATTTAAAGCTTTGTTTACCGGTACAGTTAAGCTAATACAGAGAATGAAAGATAGAGTACTAACGCATTACAGGCCTCCATCTCGAAACCGCTTATATGTGAATCATCAGACTGCTTTTATCCAAGCCGCAAGTCTTTCCCGGTCGTAGCTCCCTTTCTTTGCATGATTAAGAAAGGCTTCAGCATACACACTATCGCTGCCCGTCCAGCTGAGATTTCTCAAGTCTTGAACGTACACGCTATCTTGCCCGTCCACGAGAGAATTCTCAAAGCGTGAACAAACACTCTATACATGCCCGTCTGCTGGAGAATTCTCAAGGCTTTAGCATATACTCTATCGCTGTATTTGCCCTAACATTGTAAAATACTGGAAGGATGATGGCCTCCGATTTCAATGTTTTATCATGAAAAATTGCTCCAATGATGAAGTGGGTAATACAATCTGTGGATTTTTCAACAGCTAGTCTAGACACCATTTTGATTCTAGTATCCATAGAAAAAATAGCACGTGGACAAAACACGGTTGCTATAGCTTCTTTTATTTGAGGGTTTGTTTTTTCTCCGCGCTGCAATTCTGGCTAGTCGAAAAAGACTCTCAATCCATATGAAGGAAGACGGCTGTAAATATGGCTGGCGAAAGTCCTTTTCACATCTGGACCACGATGATTTATTAAAAACATCGTAACTGTTATTGCTATGGGCAGAGGTGGAGGCGGAAGCGGGTGTGTGAGCCATTTCTATGAATGACTCTGCGGCTCTGCCCCTGCTTTAAAGCGCGCCGAAAGCTGTAACAAAGTCGGTAAGTCGATAAGTGTGGTCAGCAAGAGACGTATCGACGGGCTCTGCAACTTAATGCATCTCCGCCCCCACCGTGGTCGGCCACTTGCGAGAGTGAGTGACAGTTGCATGTCGTTTACGGGAGGGTCTGGTTCGAATCTAATGGATGCATCGTGATTCGTTCCCACTTGCAAAAGCGTTTTTAGCTTTTTTACAGTCATAACAACTTCATTGTCTTTTGAAGAGATAATTTGCATTCAATTATTGGTATCTTAGGTCGAATTGCCGGCACTAGGGTTAGAATCAATCATGTGGCATTTTGCCAATGAAATATAACTAGCATACCGTCTACAGGGCCAATGGGAATGGAGTATGCTAACATCAGATCAAACAGATTTATTTTCAAGCAAAAAAGTGGGTCTCAATCCAGATCTTATCCGAAGGGTTTTGTTCCATTTTAAACCAATACAAATGTTATTGATAGATTGGTGGGAACTGAAAGATTTCGGTGAAAGGTAATTCTGAGGGAAGATTACTCCCTAGTAAACCCACTCTTCAATGGGAATGTCTAAATAATTTAGGAGAGGTTTCTATACTAATGTGATTGGTTGGAATAATAAAAATATTGAAATTAAAATAATCTTATTAAATGTTGGTTCACTATTTTAATGATTTAAATGTAATTTGAGTAGGTTAATTTAATTAATTGAGTGTTGTGATTTATAAGTAAAAAAGTTGGTGATAAATTTTAGGGTTGGTTGTATTTGTGAACTTAGTAGAACTCACTTGATATCTCAATGAAATTAATTTATACCATCCTTGAAATGAAGAAAAATAAGTCTAGGAAAAAAAGATTTAAAACTAATATCAAATACGAGACCAAAAATAAATTTATATTAGTATTCAATAATACAAATAAAATTAATTTTAAAAATTAATTAGCTCTCACCAATATTATATAACATTTGATTCATTTCATATATGGCCATCTTGTCATGTATTTCTATTGGAATCTAGGTACTACATCAAACAATATGATAGATAAGTCATATTAATATAATGGGAGACTCTAAAAATACCATTTGATACATATTTCTATTGGAATCTAGGTACTACATCAAACAATATGGTAGATAAGTCAAATTAATATAGTGGGAGACTCTAAAAATACCATTTGATACCTTGTCACGGGATCTGCTCCCAAGGATCTTAAGTTAAAATGTATTCTATAGAGGATCAGATTGTCTTTGGTGAACATTCTTGCCCATTTTTTTCATATTCTCAAAGAAAACAATAAGGAGGACGACAAAATGACAAATAAGACAATTGGCTTGGCCCCTCGTTTCCTAAGAATCCAATGGTAAGTGAGCATTGTAGCCTCTCCATAATGAAAGGGGCTAGGATAAAGAATGGGGCTCTTGGGTCCATGTAAACGTTGAAGGGATGGCAACACATGGAATTAACATGAAAAAGTAACCCCCTCGTCTACATAATCGATGGCACAGTGGGAGGGATCTCATCACGGTTATTTGGCTCGTGGTGATGGACAGACAATATTCATTGTTGCTAATGTCGATGGCACTGATACAGGATTTCGTTTGTGGAAGTTGTACTCAGACCCATGGGAAATTTAATACTACAGTACGCCTAGAGCCTAATCTCATTTCATGGTTGATGGATTTACTGACGAATGGAATGGAAGAAATGATGGGAAGATATGCGCAAAAGTGGGAAGATCATGCCATGAAGGAACAATTTGTTTCTTAGGAGCATGGAATGGATTATCAGTGTGAGGATTCATGCATCCATAACTTTAGTGAAATTATGGTCTCTAAAGTTGGGTTTGAAGTTATAATTCTCAATTCGATGGAGAATTTGATGGTTATATTACTGAGCGAAAGGCATATTACGTCATCTCGGGGAGAATTTCAAGTGTGCAAGCAGCCCGAGGACCCTTTGGTGTGTTGTCTGAACTGGTCAGGATCGTTGGGCTTTAAGTGTGAATTTCGAGCCAACTTCCTATGTCTCTGGCATCCTTCGTGGTCAGTGGATGTTTATTGGAGGATCCATCAGCTAGTTGGCACTCTGGTAAGAATTTCAAGCTTGCTTCTAAGTCTGGTTGGTATTAAGTTATTCTTAGTATGGATAGAAGTTTATAATTGTTCTTGGATTGGAGGTATATGTTGTCGAGAGAAGCTTGCGAAGTGAATCTGTACTTTTTTCCTCTAGCCAATTGGGGTGCAATTGAGCAGTATTCTGGTATGAGGAAAGTCAGGCGATAATTGGTTTCTTGAGGTGGTGTCAAGCCCTCAATTTGGTCTCAAATTCAATTTCTTAATCACGGCGAAAGGAAGGAGGTGCCTTAGGGAACTTCATCTTGGGTTCATGAGTCTGTGGAGGATAATTTCACAACTACTCAAAAACTATCTCTCAAAGTTGATGCACACAATTCAACATTAACCTTTGCTCTTGAAACTATGGCTTAGCATAGAGTGTTAATTGGACAACTCTAGGATGAGGTAGACTATCTGCATAGGCATGGGGAATATTTGTAGAGACAACTGGATAAGAGGGAGACAATTACAGAAGCTTCAACTAAGGAAAAGGACACGAGGGAATCTTACAAACAAGAAACAAAGAGGTTGAAGATGTTGCCTGATCTGGATCTTGAAGTGTCGTCTTGAGTTGAAGAAGGAATGAAGATAAAAGAGGTTTAGAATGTCTATTTTATAATAGTGATATGATTTGTTTTTTTGTTTGTATATTGGGTGTTTATTGCTAGATATATTTTGTGCATTGTAGTGAAAACATAAAACGTGATTGGTCTTTTAGGAGTAGCAAGAAATTATGGACATTAATCAGAACATGGGTGCTATATTTTGCCTTTTATACAAGCCCATCCATTTTGTACTTAGTGGCCTTGGTCGCACCTTTTTAATGAATAAAATTTCCCAGTTTTTGTGAAAAAAAAACAAATCCCTAATTCCATTTTTTATAAAATAACTTTCTAATTTATGAAATTATAAAAAATATTAAAAACGTACTTTTTATTTTACAACAAAATTTTGAGAAAAAATCTAAGAACCTCATAAAACTTTTTTATCATTCTAAGCCACAAGAAAACCTATTCATTGTTCCAAACCTATGTTTGTGAACCTAACTATCCACCACGGGAGAAGTTAAAAGTCTTTTAAATTAAAATTTGATAATACATAATTTCTCCAATTCAGTGACTCTACATCACACTTGTAACTATGTGTCACGTCTCTTGGTACATGACCTACATAAGTGTCGATGTATTTGGATGTCCACACACAACATCTAATTAAATATGCCCATACCCTCCTTCTTTACCTTCCAACTTTGGAGATTTTCCTGTACAATATACAACCAAGGGGTAGACTGTGTGAGAGACTCGATCTATGTCAATTCTATAAACATTCAATTTTTTGGATGGGTATGCATTTACTTCATTCACTATGATTTCTCCAGCCTATGTCAATTGATAAACATTCAACTTTTTGGATGGGTGTGCATTTGCTTCATTCACTATGATTTCTGCTTATTTTTATCTGTTGCAGAGTCTTTCAACTCTGTTATTAATTTTTTCATCATATTCTACTCTTCTCTAATCTTCAATTTGATTTCAAATGAGTGTCTTGTTTTTTCCAATTTTTTATATATAGTGTCATGATAAGGTATTTTTTGATATAATTTTTTCTTATGGCCCTTACCTTATATCTCCATGATTATATAGTCTATGGTATATTATTCTATGTTTGAACACTAATTGAAATCTGAGGTAGAGGTTTTGTGTGTGCATTGTGTTTGAAATTTCTGGTTCAGATGTCATGAGTAGTATTGTCTTCTATTTCCTACGAGGGCTTTTGGGATTCTAATGAGTATCTTGTTGGTTTTGTCAGCATTATAGTTGCTGACAAAATCCTCTTGATTCTACATATCCAGGAGAAAAAATAGCATGTGGACAGAACACGGTTGCTATAGATTCTTTTATTTGAGGGTTTGTTTTTTCTCTGCACTGCAATTCTGGCTCGTCGAAAAAGACTCCCAATCCATATGAAGGAAGACGGTTGTAAATATGGCTGGCGAAAGTATTTTTCACATCTGGACCGCGATGATTTATAAAAAACATTGTAATTGTTATTGCTATGGGTAGAGGTAGAGGTGGAGGCAGAAGTAGGTCTGTGAGCCATTCTTATCACTGAAAGGATACATTGAGAAATAATATGATGCTAAAATGAGGAAGGGCAGACTGACAAGTGAAATGTGTATTTTCTTGCCTCTCGTTGATACAATGAATGATCTTCCGACTCTGCGGCTTTTCCCCTACTATAAAGCACGCCAAAAGATGTAACAAAGTTGGTAAGTCGATAAGTGTGTCCAACAAGAGACGTATCGACGGGCTCTGCAACTTAATGCATCTTGGTCAACCACTTGAGAGAGTGGGTGACAGATAGTTGTGTATCATTTATGGGAGGGTGTGGGTTGCAATTTAATGCATGCATTGTGATGCATCCCCACTTGCAAAAGTGTTCTTTTCTTTTTTACAGTCTTGACAACTTCATTGTCTTTTGAAGAGATAATTTGCATTCAATTATTGGTATTTGGGTCCAATTGTAGGTACTAGGGTTAGAATCAATCATGTTAGAATCAATCACGGGGCATTTTGCCACTTAAATATAACTAACATACTCTCTAAAACACTGAGAATGTCGAAGTAATTTAGGGACAATTCGATAGTAATATGTGATTAATTGAAATAATAAAAATATTGAAATTAAAATGATCATGGTTCATAATTTTAATGTAATTTGAGTAGGTTAATTTAATTAATTGAGTGTTGTGATTTATAAGTAAAAATATTTGGTGATAAATTTTAGAGTTGGTTGTATTTCTGAACTTTGTAAAACTCACTTGATATTTCTACCAGATTAATTTATATAATCCTTGAAATGAAGAAAAGTACCTCGATTAAAAAAATATTTAAAACTAATATTAAATACAGACCAAAAATAAATTTATATTAGTATTCAATAATACAAATAAAATTAATTTAAAAAATTAATTAGCTCTCACCAATATTATATAACAYTTRATTCATTTYATATATGGCCATCGAGTCATGGATTTCTATTGGAATCTAGATACTACATCAAAAAATATGGCACATAAGTCAGATTAATATAGCGGGAGATTCTAAAAATACCATCTGATACCTTGTCACAGGATCTGCTCCCAAGGATCTTAAGTTAAAACATATTCTATAAAGGATCGGATTGTCTTTGTTTAACATTCTTGCCCATTTTTTTCATATTCTCAGAGAAAACAATAAGGAGGATGACAAAATGGAAAATAAGGCAATGGCCTTGGCCCTTGGTTCCCTAGGAATCCAATGGAAAGTGAGCATTGTAGCCTCTCTGTTGAAATTACTAAGACAACTGAGAGGGGGGGGGTGAATCAGTTGTTACTGTGCTTAAACAATTTTAACAATTAATACATTCTTAATCTTTATTCAAGTGATCATCAACATTATACAGCATATGAACAATAAAAGTAATGAGCATCAGTCACACATAAGGTATACATAGAGACAGATTTTCATGAGGAAACCCATAAAGGGAGAAAAGATCTTCTTCTTTGAAATGATAGGTAGTCTTTTAAGTTCTGTACATCATCTTTAATTGAGCACCAACTCAATGTGAAGCTGCTACCTCTGTTTTACAA
>JASDQU010244510.1:102841-115655 GCA_032191745.1 Picea mariana
AAGGTATAAAGGGAGGAATTTGACCTAATTCGTCATTATGCATTGTTATGATTTGATGTTGAGAGTTCCCAGAGGACGAAGAGAGCCGACCTTACTATTTTGTAGATTTCTGGAGGAAACCACCACCATTGATTGTTTTCGGTGTTGAGAGACACACCCTATCCCATCGGAGATACCATCCAGGTATTTCACCATACTTTTTAGGAGTATCCATTGCAAAGTGCGCAACTCAGCCAGTGAGGGTGCAAGTCAGTTTGAGGATTTGGAGAGCTACACGAAATCCGAGTCCAGATTACAGTTTCCTTTCAACCTATTTGAGATACATCCAGGGTGCTTCTATTGAGCCATCTATCCTTGGATTCTGGCGGTGGAATCTTTCATATTGCCTCATCCATCCATTTAGGGCGCAGCTCTTCCGGACAAACATTTGGGGTTGCATGCAGAGTATTAGAGTAGATCCGAGCAATTTCTTCCAACCCAGTTCCGCATTTGGCGAGACAGTTGTTTTGAGCCATATAGCATCATATTTCGTTGGTGGAATCCTTTGTGGCGCATCCAGTGTCCTAGGAGGTGTGCAAACCCCCCCAGGGGTCCAGATCCAATGCCTCAAAGACCAGATCTTAGATAAGGCACTCATCCATTTCAGTCTAGAGGCTAGGGCACTTCTATTGGAGCAGTTTCCAACACATTCTGATGGTCTATTCTTCCAGACAATTTTTTCAGCTGGTAGCGGTTACCATACTTCTCTGAAATCGTATATTTTGGCGGATCTATCCGTGCATGCATCAGATCTGCTATCATCTTCTGATCACGGGTATTTTTATGCTATTTGATTTTATTCCAGTGATGATCCATGAGATCTAGCTGACGTTTATATTCTATATTTTCAGTAGGCTATTGTATTTCCATGCTTGAACCGTATAATACATGATATTAGGCAGTTGATGTTCTTTACTTCTGCATGTGTCCTTTATATGTTGTTAAAATCATAAATATGTAACATGCACATGCAATAACCAACAAGCACATGCAATAATCCACATGCACATGCAATAACCATCAAGATCTCAAACATACAACTGAAACACATCCAGAAACCCCCCAGTGTATCAAATCTGCAAGACAGAACAATAGATCAATAGCAAATATCTTGATCAGCGAGATCAGAGATATTTCATCGAGCCCACTTGAGATTTTTTTATGGATGCGGTATATGAACAATATTACCTTGATAGAAACTATGAGGACTAGTACGTGAGAGGGGCCAAGAAGTTCTGAAGTTCACCAATACCTTCCATACCTTGCGCACCAAGTTAGGTATCAAAGAATCTGAACAACATTTGGTTCTGAAATACTGTGGGGCTCTACATAGATACATCCAAACTGAGATGGATTTTCTGGAAATCTCATCACTCGGTGCTGCTTATTGATATGTTGTTAAAATTGAGTAGAAAATTAAGCACCAGAACAAATGGGAGTTTGGTTCTGCAAATCCGCAACAACCAAAGTATGATAAATATAGCCCTAAAAAAAGTCTTCTGAAAACCAGTCCAACCCACAGGAAAAGAAGGGTCATAGAAAGATGAAGAAGGACATGAAAAATGGTCTGATTTCCACAAAATCCCCTAGCACAACGCCAATGAATGTCCCTCAAAACAATAATTGATGGCTGATATCAAAGACAAGGAGTCAAGCCCTGATTCAGAATCTAATTCAAAAAATATTAATAGAAGACAGATCATCGACGCAGACCCCACTTCTATTGTCACGACCGTAGCAATTCAACCAGAAGAACCTATAGATCCTGAATAAGGGGAGCGCATTTTTCATTCACAGATGTGGGTGAAGGGGACCCCACTGCATTTTATTGTTGATAGCAGAATCCAGAAGAACCTAATCTCAATAGAGGTCATCAAATAGTTGGGATTGTCAACAACATCACACCTACAACCATACAACATTGGGTGGCTTCGTCAGGGACGAGATCTTCGTGTCAGCCAACAATGTCAATTTTCATACGGCATCCAACCCTTCAAGGATGAGGTATTAGGTGATGTTAACCAGTTGGATGTCTTTGATGTTCTCTTGGGCCAACCATATATGTGGAAACGCCATGCTATCTATGAGTCTCGACCCTGTAGTGTCATTGTTACTTTGGGGTTCATCTTTACAGGATACCAGAAGTAGTTCCAACTATTGTCCCACCTAAATAATGTCGCAAGGTAGTATCTCATGCTACAAAATTTAGCTTCTTCACAATCTGTTCAAAAGGTGAACAGAAGGATACTGCAACCACTACAGCCTCGGCCCAAGAAACTTCTATCCAATAGAAGCAGGTCAAAAATAATGCAACAAATAGAAAAGATTCCTTCTGCACCCAGACATCTCATGTAGTCTGACTGGTTGAACAGATTCAACCCTGCCAGCAATAGGTTCATGACATCCTTCCACAATGCAATGTCTCCAGCAAGGCAAGCAACGCACCAAGATTCATCGCTTTCCCCTCTCCCCCGAGAAATCAACGCAATGGAGACCATTGCTTCTTAAGGAGGTAGGATTGATCTAGGTGGATATCAGTGTCCACCCACCTTTTCCATTTGGCTCAACACAGTTTTTTGGCAATTTTGGCAATTTACTATTTTTAGCAATTTTTAACTTCCTGGGCCATTTTGAGGGCCTAAATGAAGGTTTTTCGAGATCGAGCTTATCAATGATAGGTAAAGGCTCTTATTTATCCCCCAAAATTAATCTCCTCGATGATACCTTTCCAACGAGCTATCGTGCGCCCCAAACGGAGATCATATGCCAAAGTTACGCCCCTAGAAAGTTGATACACCAAACTACCCAAAACGGGTCCACAAAATTGTTGGCTTTTCATCTTCTGGGGTTAGGGTTTTGGATTTTATTTATGATAAAAAGGCATTTGGAGCATCATTGTAAAATCATATTCTTGTTAATGTGAGTAGCAAACACATCTCTTCTTAGAGATAAGTTGACACCATTCTAGCGAGTCTTTCACTCTGTATTTTTACAGTCTTAGTACATTTTTGCTCATTAATAGAAAATTGTGTATTACTATATCTCTATGTTTATGGTTGCATCTATGATACATTTATGTTATATTATTGGATATTTGATATATCTCTGTACATTTCTTTATTATATCTCCACTCTCACTTCGTGCCGAAAATAATTCGGATCACACATGGCATCATGTTCAAGAGGGGAGGGGGCTGACTGGGTGGAGTGAAGTTCCAAGCCTTCAAGATTAATCCTTCCCTTGCATCGGTTTTATAATCATCAACAGATCATTTATTCATCTACAGAGTCTCCATGATATTAGTTTTTATTTCCCCCTAGACACGATATATGCTTTGCTAGGTGTCTTTGAAAAATATCTTGTTACATCCTTTCTAGGTTTCCCAAAGTAAGAAACCAGGGAACAATTGTCAAATTTGATTGAGAAGTGGATTGGTAAAGGCCTTTTTATGCCATTTTTCAATGGTTGTTCTCACACTGCCATGCTTGTGATCAGGGGGTTGCTCCTCTATCCCATAGATTTAGAGTGAAGCAGAAATTGTGGAGGAGGTGCTCACTAGATTCTTCTTCTTGTTGGCATAGGATGCAACAAGATGGTCCAACAAAGCCTCTTTTGATTAACTAGTCCCAATTTAGTATTTTTCCTTTGGCCACCAACCACTAAAAAGTAGAAACCTTGGGCCACAGGTTTTGAGTCCAAATTTTCACCCAGAATCCTTCCTTTGATAAAGTGTCATGTTTGGCAACAATATGATAAGATTCCTTTAAACCAAAGTTTCCTACAAATTTGTAACCCCATCTAAGTTTGTTTGGCCTTGTTTTGATTTTTAGTCTACATTGTTGAAGTGCTTACTAGAATCCATCCCATCCTTGATCCAACTGAGTGTCGGTCCATTGTTCCTTGGTCTTCCACTATCTCCAACCTAACTTAGGGTTGGATTGATCTTGGTATTGATGAATTTATAACTATTGGTGGATATGAAGAATTGTGTGCATTTTTTGAAAATGATTATCAACACATAGATTGGGAAGCTTCTGCCATGAATCATCCCATAAGATGGTTGATTTTCCATCCTTTACCTCTCAAAAGTAGTGATTTTGTATTAACTTTTTATTGGCCCATACATTGTTCCATATCAACAATGTTTCTTTCACCCCTTCCATCATGATTAAACCTTGTTCCTCTATACCTACCACATATTTTTGCCTCCAGAGTTTTCCCCGAAGCTCCTTTCCCTTAGAGGCCCAATGCCACCATATCTTGGTGCCAAAGGCAGAGCTGACAATTTTTGGATCTTAGAGGCCCGAACTTCCAACTAGCTTGGGCAAGCACACATTGTCCCATGCTACTATTGCTCACTTGCATTTTGTAGATGTGTCTCCCCATAAAAATGACTGCTAGAGATCTCTAATAGCTTTTAGAAGGTACTTGGGAGATGCCAAGACCGAGAATAAGTAGATCGACATAACTTGAAATACTAATTTCACTAGAGTCGACTTATCAACCAAATTGAGGGATCTAAAGGTCTAGCTGGAAAGCTTCTTTTCCAATTTGGAAAGGAGCTCTACTTAGGATGCATTGCAGAGAGCATTCTCCATTGTATGGGCACCCATATATTTGGAAGGGAGGGTGCCTCTTTGGAAAAAAAGAATACTAGTCACATTTCTCTAAACTATTACAAAAGTATTGAAAAATAAAATTTGGGAATTACCTTGATTGATAGAGGTGTTGAAAGCCTCCATAAATTGGTGCAAGAATTTTTTATAGATAAAGCTTCTCGTTCCCTAAGGGTGCCCATCACCAGAGTGTCATCCACAAATTGTTGATGAGTTGTGATGAGGTCATCACCATGAAATTACAGTCCCTTGATTTTATTTTCTTCCAATGCAACTTTAATGCTTCACCCCAATCCCTCTACCATGAGTATGAATAGAAATGGAGAGAGAGGATCTCCTTGCATGGTTCCTCTTGTGAGTGAAAATGTTGTTGATGGTGAGTCGTTTAGCAAAATGGAGAAGAATGACGAGGAGGTAAGAGTCATGACCCAGTTTGCCCACTTGTTGGAGAAACCAAATGCCACTAGAGTTTGTCGAATGTACTGCCAATTGAGATTGTCGAAGGATTTAGACATGTCTAGCTTTATTAGCATGCCCGACTTCTTAATGAATTTGAGTGAATAGATTAATTCATGGGAAAAGATGATACCATCAAATATCTACATACTCTCCACATAGTCTTATTGTTCTGGAGAGAGAAACATGGGGAGAAGAGGTTTTAGACGATTGGCCATTACCTTGGTAATAATTTTGTATATAACATTACATAGGGAGATGGGATAGAACTTGTTGGGCTCTCATCAACTCTATCCTCCTTATGGATGAGGGTGAAGAAAGTGGAATTCATAGCAGGTAGGATCCATGTTATGCACCTTAATTCCTCCACTATTTCCTAAAACCTCTTGTTTGACTACATCCCAACATGCATGAAAAAAAATCAATGGTGAAGCTGTCAGGCCCTGGTGCATTTATCGTTAGCATCTCCATCACTGCCTTTTCAACTTCCCCCTTAGTGATTTCCCTCATTAGATTGTCATTTTTCTAATCGATTACCAAAGTTGGGATATACTGAGTTATCTATTGAATGGCCTCTATGTGATCTTGTTGTGGCTCAGTGAGAATAATTGATATAATGGAATTAGTTCATCCTCAATGTCTTCATGCTCAGTTAATTTGTGGTTGTTGTTTCCTTGAAGAGAGGTGATTCTATGTGGTTGTGGTGTTGAATCATTGAATTATGAAAGAATTTATAGTTCATGTCTCATTCTTTTAGCCATTGCACCATAGATTTTTGCCTGCATAAGATCTCTTCTTGTTCATATATGTGATCTAGCTCTTGTTGTAGTGATGATTCGATCTGAATGAGGTGCTCTTGGCACCCCTCAATAATGATTTCATGTTGTACCTGGTCATTTTGTCTTCTAACTCTCTTTTGGCTTGAAAACTATCCCCAAAAACTGTTTTGATCCAACGCCATAGATGTCTTTTGAGGTTTTTTAGTTTTTTTTGGAATTTGTACGTCCTTGTGCCTCTATCCACTATTGCTTTGGACCACCATCTAGCAATATTATTTTTGAAATTCAAGCGCCCAAGTCATAGTTTTTCGAAGTGGAACAAGCATAGTTGTGGTCTCTTGCAATGTTCAAGTATAGGTTGATTGGCCAATGATCAAAGCCTGTGTTGGGTAGAATAGAGGCCTCTATATCCAAGCCTGAATTCATTATGGATTGTGAGACTAGGTATCTATCCAATTTAGAGGCAATTTGTTGGGATCCACCTCTTCTATTGTTCCAAGTGTGAATTCCTTTGATCGTTTCTATGTTGATGAGGTAAAAAGCATGAATAGTCTCCTTGAGACACTCATTATTTGCATCAAGGCGCCAAATGCCTCCTCTCTTTTCTTCCAGTGAGACAATGATATTGAAATTGCCTCCTATAATCCAATGTTGTTCTCTTACTATATCCTTAAATGCTTTTATAGCCCTTAGAAAAGAGATTTTATGCTCTAATAATTGAGGCCCATATACAATGGTGATATATCATGTTTTGTAAGTGCCAATCAGTTGAAAGCTAGCTAAGATAGTGTTTGTCGTTGCAAATAAATTTCCCATAACTATATCCACTAGATTCCAAAGTAAACTAGGCCACTTGCAACTCCTCTAGCATCTATCGTCATTGTCTTGCAACCTTTCCAACAACGAGTTGCAAGATTATTTAGAGTTTCACTTGAGAATTTAGTTTCTTGTATCATCATAATAGTTGGTTTTATGCATTAATTTTATTTCACAATAGCATGTGTTTTGTTTTACCATTGATCCCTCTCATGTTCCAAGTGAGAATCTTCATTGATAACTAGGGGAGGGGTTGCGACAAAACTTATCTATTATGAGGCCATATTGCCCTGAATTGACTAATTGCCAAGGATAATTTTAAGGATGGGAATTTATATTAAAATGTAGAAACATGAGATAATATTACTAGTCCTTAATATGCAAAATGTAAAATGTTTGGCGATAGTCTTGTAAAAAAATCAAAATTCTAAGGATTTTGTATAGTTTCTATACAATTTTGGTGATTTTTAAGATAAAATAATTTTATTCTATGGAATTTAGGGGAATCGTTTTTAGAAAAAATGGAAATTGGTGAATATTTTTTTGGGAAAAAACATGGAAAATTAGCCCATTGGCGAAATTTAGCCCCTAAAATCATCTATGCTACTTGCTCAACAATTTCTTGAAGTAATTGTCAGTTATTTTTCCTTCTGTGTTTCTTTTCCTCTTTAGATGTTTTCTTGATCTCCTTGAGCTTGGAAGTCTAGATGCTCGGGGCAGATGGAGAGCCTTTGCCAGTAGGCAAAGTAAATAGTTTGGTCTTGGTTTTCCGAAGGGATTCTCTAAGAAGTTACAACTGTTGGAAAGGAATATAGTCCACTTCCTTATGATTATAGGCTTCAACTATGCTTTGAAGATCCAACTCCCCTATATCCATGTCCTCTCCCTCATCAGAGTCTGTTATTTCATCATCCTTCGCCACTGGTATAAATTTCTATGTTCCTTTGATATTTATCATTGCTTCTTTCATTTTGCACCTCTTGGTGGCCTCCTAGTTTTCTGATTCTAGGGGTGCCATAGATTGTTTTGAGGGATTCCCTTGATCCTCTATTAGGTCAACATTCTTCACAAGATTTTCCTCCAAATTCAAAGCACCAAAGTTGTTGTTGGTGGATGCTCCTTTAAAGGGTTCGTGAATGATGGGTTTCCTACCTGACCTTCTCTTGTTGGCCACTTTTGTGAAGTCCTCTGGATCCTTGTCACCCTCCAATTTGATAGGGTTCTATCGGGGCATTGAGAGGGAATTCTTTGAACAAATGCATGTGCTCATGGCATTTACGAAATTTGAATGGAATGTGCTCATAATCAATTGTTTGAAGCCATTATGAATCTTGATAACCGAGACATGGATTGTAGAATCACAATCGACACATTCATGTATACGCAGATGTGGGCATAGGATGTATACTTTCCTTGCTTGGTGACCTTCGATATTTTCACAAAGGATCCTAGGGTATTACCTATATCATCCAGGGTTTCCTCATTCCAAAAATCCTACGACAATGAATAAATTCATATCTAGATGGGAGTGTAGGTAAAATACTCCTTGTCTAGGATTAACTGCTTCGTCTAGAATTAAAAATATTGTTTGACTGATTTAAAGAAATAAGGATTGTTCTCAAAGACTCTCTTTGTCTTCCTGGTTGGTGAAAATGGTTGCTAAAAACCCTTTCGACCCCAATTTTAGATCTACGTGCCCTTTCAACTTCCATCTAGTATTGATCCACTAGATGAGGGATTTTTTTGATGGCCATAATCCCATGAATCTACCAATCATAGCGTGATTATGCATGTACTATATGTACTGATTGATTTTCGTGGAAGTGATTTGATACAAGGGCGTTTTGTTTGCTTTGGGGATGCAATGTCCTAGTCCTTGAAGTTTTTCTTTAGCATAGGTTATTGTTGTTGTTGGTTCCAAATGGTCGCGCTATGACTCTAGATTTCATGCCCCTCGCTTTCCCCGAGTCTCGTATAATGCTTCTCATTTTCTGCTAATCCGACCATTGATAGATGGGTTGCATTGTCCCTTACCCCTAAGGGCGTCACTATAGGAAGGAGCATTGCTCCCGCCTTTCGAGTTCAGCATGCACTTTGTCAAAACCCTTACGATAATTTGAGTCTGTCCAAACCCTTGCGGTCTCCCCAATTTTACTCAAATCAATCATGTTTAACATCAATATTAGAATTAAATACCATTTTGAAATATATTTATGATCTCAATTTCTCAAAATCACATGACACATACTCTAGGACAAACTTTAAGCACAAAACATAACTTTCATTAAGATATTCCATATATTGCTAGAATTATGAAAATTATGAAAAGTACAAATGAAACCCATGGAGAATTTATGGTTCTTTCTCTTCACAATTGTAAGAATTTTCATCATGAATTTGTTTAGATTATTTCTAAAAAGTGAAGATGAAAACATAAATTGTTTATAAAAAATAAAAATGAAAGAATAATAGTAAGATTCTCTCCTAACTTATGTAGTAGGAAAATTCCTTATTCTTTACAAATACATATATTAACGTATTTTAAGTATATTTTATTTTATATGATAAATTTATAAATTCAAAAAAATTAAAACAAATTTTATTAATAAATAAAGATTATAAATATAAATTAACAACCAAATTTTGAAATATAAGTTATATTTACTAACACCAAAAATTATATATATATAAATAATTTTTAAATTTTTTATTACATATTTTTTTTAAGTACTTAATTAGTATTCACAACTTTGCCCCTACATATGAAACTATGAAAAATTGGTCATTAGTGTTCACAACTTTGCAACTAGATATGAAACAATGAAAAATTGAGGTTTTTGTCTTTTGGTGTGGTTAAAGCGGAACAACTTGACTAGGAACATATGCTAATATCGGGACAGGGAGGTCTAAGTGTCAATTTGATCGAAACCAAAAAGCTCAAAAATCATAAATACCTATCTCTACTAAACCCAAGTAAGGATCTAAATCCTACTATTAAGGCATCCCAAATAAGATAGAATATGGAATGAAAAATCTAAATACAAGGAGAACCTAAGAGCCAATAAATCTTTCTATCTTGTTGTGATCTGTATTTATATGTATGTATCTATCCTGTGGTTAAAATGAAGAGTCGATTTCTTTGGTGGTTCTTAAGAGTTGTTGGGGTTGATGTAAGGATGTATGGATGGGTTAGGAGCTAGGGTTTCGAGCTAAAGAAAAGGTTATATCAGGCCTGTTTCATTGGGGTTTCGGGTGGCGGATAGGAGGTCTCCTGGTTTTGTTTCATTATTTCGGACAAATCCCCAATTTCTTGCTGAATCAGCGCCACAACTCCGTCTGGCATGGAAGCTTAAATCTCTCAAAAACCGTATTAAACAGTGGGCACGTCTTCACAGGAATCGCGCACAAGCTAAATTGTCAGAGCTGGAAACAAATTTTAGTACCTTCTCCTTTTAGACTCGGCCGACGGTACGCTAATTGACAGGATCCCTCCCTCTACAGGGCTTAGAATCGGAGAGAAATGCTCTTCTCCTAGCTGAAGAAGCTCGCTGGCGCCAATGCAGTCGTGCCACCTGGATCAGAGAATGTGATCTTAATACAAAAAAAATCCCAGATTTGCCACCTCCAGACAAAATAAGAAACATATTTGACAAATAATTGATGACTCGGGCTCTACTTATAGTGGACAGCCAGCTGTCAAGGAGGCGGCCACTGTACACTTCCAATCATTCTATGCTGCGACTACCTGTAATCATTTACAAGACTCGGTCAATGTAGCCAGTATCTTCCCTCATTTTGTCACTGCAGAGGATAAATCACATTTGGACCGTCCCTGTACTCTCCAGGAGGTCCTCGGGGCCCTTCAATCCTTTAATAAAGACAGAAGTCCAGGCCCAGATGGCTGGACTGTCAACATTTACCTGCATTTCTTCGACTTGATAGGTTCAGATCTGCTAGAAGTGGTTGAGGGCTCAGGGGTAAGATATCTGGCGCACTCAATTCCACTTTTCCAACGCTCATACCAAAAGAAAACAACCCTTCAACCTTTGGGGATTACAGGTCGATTGCCCTTTGTAATCTATGTTACAAGCTTATCACAAAAATTATTGCAAACCGGATTAAGCCCATTCTTTCGAGATCTCTCTCAGGCGAACAACTCGGTTTTTTACAAGGGAGACGGATCCTAGTCGCCATTGGAACAGCTCAGGAGTGCCTCCACAGCATCAAGGCAAAAAAATCCAAGGCTCTCATTCTAAAACTAGATCTGAGAAAAGCCTTTGACTGTATTGATTGGGACTTCCTCAGACTCATCCTCACCCAAGCTAATCTCTTGTTTGCTCCAACCCTACTAGCTCGAATTCCGCACATGTCCTATCTGTGCATGGAGGATGACGCGAGGAAATGAATTAGAGTAACACATGTAATTTGTGCATGGAGCATCGCGCCTAAACTTCATTTACGAGCTTACAACAAATATAGTATTTCCTACTTCCTCTCATCGCTAGGTGGAGGTAGCGGTTTCGAACGACATGGCTTAGGGTGAGTTTCAAAAGTGCGTTTAGAGGGTGAATTTGTTTTAAAATCAACTTTACCACTGCCATGTAGCTCAAAGTCGGGTGAGCAAATTCTACATACAGTTTGTTCAACCCACCCCTTCCATTTGCACAAGGTTGAGCCTACAGGCAGACCAGTCATTTGGACCTACAACAACCACGAATCATGGGCCCTCTTGGAAGAACGAACGAGCTTGGAAACCATCACTTGCAGGGGTACTACTTATTACAAAAAGAGTTTATTAATTGAAGGAAAGAAAATTTATCAAACTTTACCCATGAAAATCCAAGAATCAAAATATAACAGAAAAGTCCCTAGGAAGTTCGGAGTGTCCGAAAGCAAGTTATCAAAACCTTCTCGAGAGGGACTTGTTGCTCTGCAACCTGCCCTCTTTGTTAATTTATCAAAACCTTCTCGAGAGGGACTTGTTGCTCTGCAACCTGCCCTCTTTGTTAATGAAAGAGAAGTATTTTTTTAGTTGTTGAAATATAGTATGTGTTCATTTATGTATAAGACTACAAGAAAACTCTGAACTTGATTGAATAAACTGATAGAAATGAAATCCCCACTAACCAATCGATGCAAAATATTGGCTCCCAAAAAATGAGTCATTGAGAATGGCCATGACGTGATAAACTGCATAACAGGTGAAGCTTGAACCATGAACGGCAAAGTAACAAAGTGAACAGCAACATTAAGAAGAGTTGTTTTACAGATGAACATAAAAATATATAGTATGAAGAAAGCACAAGTGCCCTTTTTACAGGAAATTTGTGTAAACGAATAGAGCCTAAAGAAGATCAGTTTCCATATTGATCAATATCACGCTGTGCATAGTATTTGCTAACAATATAATGGACCATTCGACTGGAAATCTCCTTATACATTCGTTGTCGCTATTTATTTGTGGATCTCCTTATGGCTTTCAGGAAGCAAAGATAACGGAGCTGGCTTCTAGACTGAATGGCAGTATTTACAAAGCTTGGTGGGCTGCATACTTGAGGACAGGTTCAGGACATAAGCTCGCGTTGACATGAACTATGGCAGGCTTAGAGCCTTGCTGCAGTAATATGATGGGTTTTCCAATGTAGTAGATTACAGAGGGGCTTAGAGCACGCTGCTTATTGCTCCCTCGCCGGAAAGCCACTGCCGTAAATATACTCGGGAGGGAAGATTGCTCCCGAGTTAGCCTACTCCAACCCATAAGCCCCACAAGGACGGATCCCATCTGTTCTGCTGCTCCTCCAATCCAGATGGGTGTGTGGCCACGTGCAATGGTGCTTATCTAACCCTTTTCTGCACCAGTCGCGCTACCTCCTCGTCTAGATCGCCCTTCGTTACTGATTATTGGCAATGGTGCTTTCCTAACCCTTTTTCTGCACCAGTTGCGCTACCTGCTCGACGAGCTCACCTTCGTCACTGGTTATTGGCAAAAGAACTAGCATAGTATGTGTATTTGAAGCTTTGTTTATCGGTACAGTTAAGCTAATACAGAGAATGAAAGATAGAGTACTAACCCATTACAAGGCTCCAGCTCGAAACCGCTTATATGT
>JASDQU010244510.1:122589-147181 GCA_032191745.1 Picea mariana
CTTTTGCACCTGAGAAGAAGAAGGACGTTCCATCAGGGACACTTTGGCTGAGCCAGACCTAGGGGGATTGACCCACTTGCAGTGAAACGTTGGCCCCAGATGACCCAAGACGCCACCAGGAAGCTTGTGATGTCATCATGAGCTTATGGCAGATGGACAGGGTTATTGGCACGTGTGGAAGTTTGGAAGAGCCCAAGGAGGGCTAACATCTGGTTTCTAGATGCTGCACTGGCCCCAAAAAGGCCTAACGTCTCCCTCAGGAGGGCTTGATGTCTCATCTTTTGCTCATTTAGGGTTTTGATTTAACATTTAATGTAAAAACAGTATGATTCTGGTTTGTATCCTTGTCGGCTATTTTTAATGACCTAATTTTAATTAGAGGTCATGATACAGTATATATTGAGGAGTTTTTCTCTCATTTTGACATAACACACAACTCACTCTCTTGTGAGGTTTGATTTTTGCGCCTGTGTTGGGTATTTGGTCTTTTATATGAGGCGCACTTGTTGGAGGAAGGATTTTCTTGGCATATTTTGGCATTTCTCTTGAAGGAAGGTTTACAACTAGGGTTTTCAATGCTATTTCTTCATGATATGTAAGTGTATTTTCTGCAAAACTTCTTAATTGAATGGTTGTAGGTTTGTATTCTTGCATTTATTATAAATTTGTTGATTCAAAACCCTAGGTGACAAGCACACAAGTAGGTCCTTGTTTCATGTCCCCTAAAAGAGAAATATTCAGCCATTGAAGAAGGAAGGAAGAGCCTAGCCTTTGCTACACTCTTTTCCCTTCTTCCCCTTGTGCTAGTTGTGCTTTTAGAAGTTAAGAAGGAGGAGATGTCCCATGCCTAGGTTATCTACACCTAGGGTCGTCCATGTTCTAGGGTTTGGTGATAGGGCCTTGCCATTGCAACACTCTCCCTCAACTTATTCTCTTGCCTTGACTTGTCTTTTATGCTAGTCGTTTTGCCAAGTTTGACCTAAGGAAGGAGGAAAGAGCATGAGGCCTTGCTTAAGCAACACCGGAGTGAGCCTCTTTCCCCTAGGGTTTTGATTTTAGGGCCTTGCTATTGCATCACCTTAGAACCCTTCCGTCTTTTCCTTAGCCTTTTATTCCTTCAACTTTGCGTCCTCTCCTTAATTGACTCCATCTACCCCTAGGCACTGATCTTAGATCCACAACATTGAAGTGATAGTGCTCAAACAACTTCTTAAAACTTTTAAATTTGAAACCCTAACTAACTAGCTAACCCTAACTAGGCTGACGTCATACTTGGATATTCCATCTTGACGCAGCATATGTCTTTGATAAACAATTGAATGATGGTTAAAAGCATTTATTGAGTAAAGGATTGATTAACTACATTATTGGCTTCATCATCTCAATATTTATTGATGAATTGATATTTTCCATTGCTATATTGATAAACGTTGATCTCATCGATATCTATTGTTCTAATTGCTTACATATTGATGTCAGATAGTTATATGAAGTACTAACCCATTGAATTATAGCCTGCATATATTCTTTTTCTATTGTCTTGTTCCGGGAAAGTGTTCTCAATTGGGGCTACACTTCTTTATTGGTTGTTTAACCGGACTATCTGATCTTTGGTGGTAACCTGTGAGGAGGAACTTTTCTTTGACCTTTATACTTTGGCCTCTTCAAAACCCCAGGTTACCGGGGACGTCTCCCCTGGGCTAACCTCCCGGAATAGAAATAACCTCCCCATTGTGGTGACATTAGGTGGGGTAGGTTCCTGTTACGCCAGTTTGGCCTCTATCCTCTAGCCATTTGACCTAGCTACAAATTGTGCGATAACATGGCCCATACATTGTTTCATATCAACAATCTTTCTTTGACCCCTTCCATCATGATTAAACCTTGTTCCTCTATACCTACCACATATTTTCGCCTCCAGAGTTTTCCCCGAAGCTCCTTGCCCTTAGAGGCCCAATGCCACCATATCTTGGTGCCAAAGGCATAGCTGACAATTTTTGGATCTTAGAGGCCTGAACCTCCAACTAGCTTGGGCGAGCACACATTGTCCCATGCTACTATTGCCCACTTGCATTTTGTAGATGTGCCTCCCCATAAAAATGACTGCTAGAGATATCTAATAGCTTTTAGAAGGTACTTGGGAGATGCCAAGACCGAGAATAAGTAGACTAGCATAACTTGAAATACCAATTTCACTAGAGTCGACTTATCAGCCAAATTGAGGGATCTAAAGGTCTAGCTAGAAAGTTTCTTCTCCAATTTGGAAAGGAGCTCTACTTAGGATGCATTGCGGAGAGCATTCTCCATTGTATGGGCACCCATATATTTGGAAGGGAGGGTGCCTCTTTGGAAACCAAGAATACTAGTCACATTTCTCTAAACTACTACGAAAGTATTGAAAAATAAAATTTGGGAATTACCTTGATTGATAGAGGTGTTGAAAGCCTCCATAAATTGGTGCAAGAATTTTTGATAGATAAAGCTTCTCGTTCCCTAAGGGTGCCCATTACCGGAGTGTCATCCACAAATTGTTGATGAGTTGTGCTGAGGTCATCACCATGAAATTACAGTCCCTTGATTTTATTTTCTTCCAATGCAGCTTTAATGCTTCACCCCAATCCCTCTACCATCAGTATGAATAGAAATGGAGAGAGAGGATCTCCTTGCCTGGTTCCTCTTGTGGGTGAAAACGTTGTTGATGGTGAGTCGTTTAGCAAAATGGAGAAGAATGACGAGGAGGTAAGAGTCACGACCCAGTTTGCCCACTTGTTGGAGAAACCAAATGCCACTAGAGTTTGTCGAATGTACTACCAATTGAGATTGTTGAAGGATTTAGACATGTCCAACTTTATTAGCATGCCCGACTTCTTAATGAATTTGAGTGAATAGATTACTTCATGGGAAAAGATGATGCCATCAAGTATCTACCTACTCTCCACATAGTCTTATTGTTCTGGAGAGAGAAACATGAGGAGAAGAGGTTTTAGACGATTGGCCATTACCTTGGTAATAATTTTGTATATAACATTACACAAGGAGATGGGATAGAACTTGTTGGGCTCTCATCAACTCTATCCTCCTTATGGATGAGGGTGAAGAAAGTGGAATTCATAGCAGGTAGGATCCATGTTATGCACCTTAATTCCTCCACTATTTCCTAAAACCTCTTGTTTGACTACATCCCAACATGCATGAAAAAGTCAATGGTGAAGCTGTCAGGCCTTCGTGCCTTTCCCGTTGGTGTCTCCATCACTTCCTTTTCAACTTCCCCCTTAGTTATTTCCCTCATTAGATTGTCATTTTTCTAATCGATTACCAAAGTTGGGATATACTGAGTTATCTGTTGAATGGCCTCTATGTGATCTTGTTGTGGCTCAGTGAGAATAAATTGATATAATGGAATTATTTCATCCTCAATGTCTTCATGCTCAATTAATTTGTGGTTGTTGTTTCCTTGAAGAGAGGTGATTCTATTGTGGTTGTGGTGTTGAATCATTGAATTATGAAAGAATTTATAGTTCCTCTCTCATTCTTTTAGCCATTGCACCCTAGATTTTTGCCTCCACAAGATCTCTTCTTGTTCATATATGTGATCTAGCTCTTGTTGCAATGATGATTCGATCTGAATGAGGTGCTCTTGGTGCCCCTCAATAATGATTTCATGTTGTACCTGGTCATTTTGTCTTCTAACTCTCTTTTAGCTTGAAAACTATCCCCAAAAATTGATTTGATCCAACGCCATAGATGTCTTTTGAGGTTTTTCAGTTTCTGTTGGAATTTGTACGTCCTTATGCCTCTGTCCACTGTTGCTTTAGACCACCATTTAGCAATATTATTTTTGAAATTCAAGTTCCCCAGTCATAGTTTTTCGAAGTGGAACAAGCATAGTTGTGGTCTCTTGCAATGTTCAAGTATAGGTTGATTGGCCAATGATCAAACCCTGTGTTGGGTAGAATAGAGGCCTCTATATCCAAGCCTAAATTCATTATGGATTGTGAGACTAGGTATCTATCCAATTTAGAGGCAATTTGTTGGGATCCACCTCTTCTATTGTTCCAAGTGTGAATTCCTTTGATCGTTTCTATGTTGATGAGGTTGAAAGAATGAATAGTCTCCTTGAGACACTCATTATTTGCATCAAGGCGTCGAATGCCTCCTCGCTTTTCTTCCAGTGAGACAATGATATTGAAATTGCCTCCTATAATCCAATGTTGTTCTCTTACTATCTCCTTAAATGCTTGTATAGTCCTTAGAAAAGAGATTTTATGCTCTAATAATTGAGGCCCATATACATTGGTGATATATCATGTTTTGTAAGTGTCAATCAGTTGAAAGCTAGCTAAGATAGTGTTTGTCATTGCAAATAAATTTCCCATAACTATATCCAGATTCCAAAGTAAACTAGGCCACTTGCAACTCCTCTAGCATCTATCATCATTGTCATGCAACCTTTCCAACAACGAGTTGCAAGATTATTTAGAGTTTCACTTGAGAATTTAGTTTCTTGTATCATCATAATAGTTGGTTTTATGCATTAATTTTATTTCACAATAGCATGTGTTTTGTTTTACCATTGATCCCTCTCATGTTCCAAGTGAGAATCTTCATTGATAACTAGGGGAGGGGTTGCGACAAAACTTATCTATTATGAGGCCATATTGCCCTGAATTGACTAATTGCCAAGGATAATTTTAAGGATGGAAATTTATATTAAAATGTAGAAACATGAGATAATATTAGTAGTCATTAATATGCAAAATGTAAAATGTTTGGCGATAGTTTTGTGAAAAATTCAAAATTCTAAGGATTTTGTATAGTTTCTATACAATTTTGGTGATTTTTAAGGGAAAATAATTTTATTCTATGGAATTTGGGGGAATCGTTTTTAGAAAAAATGGAAATTGGTGAATATGTTTTTGGGAAAAAACATGGAAAATTAGCCCATTGGCAAAATTTAGCCCCTAAAATCATCTATGCTAATTGCTCAACAATTTCTTGAAGTAATTGTCAATTATTTTTCCTTCTGTGTTTCTTTTCCTCTTTAGATGTTTTCTTGATCTCCTTCAACTTGGAAGTCTGGATGCTCGGGGCAGATGGAGAGCCTTTGCCAGTAGGCAAAGTAGACAGTTTGGTCTTGGTTTTTCAGAGGGCTTCTCTAAGAAGTTACAACTGTTGGGAAGGAATATAGTACACTTCCTTATGATTATAGGCTTCAACTATGCTTTGAAGATCCAACTCCCCTATATCCATGTCCTCTCCCTCATCCAAGTCTATTATTTCATCATCCTTCGCCACTGGTATAAATTTCTACGTTCCTTTGATATTTATCATTGCTTCTTTCATTTTGCACCTCTTGGTGGCCTCCTAGTTTTCTGATTCTAGGGGTGCCATAGGTTGTTTTGAGGGATTCCCTTGATCCTCTATTAGGTCAACATTCTTCACAAGATTTTCCTCCAAATTCAAAGCACCAAAGTTATTGCTAGTGCATGCTCCATTAAAGGGTTCGTGAATGATGGGCTTCCTACTTGACCTTCTCTTGTTGGCCACTTTTGTGAAGTCCTCTGAATCCTTGTTACCCTCCAATTTGACAGGGTTCTATCGGGGCATTAAGAGTGAATTCTTTGAACAAATGCATGTGCTCATGGCATTTACGAAATTTGAATGGAATGTGCTCATAATCAATGGTTTGAAGCCATTATGAATCTTGATAACCGAGACATTGATTATAGAATCACAATCGACACATTCATGTAAACGCAGATGTGGGCATAGGATGTATACTTTCCTTGCTTGGTGACCTTCGATATTTTCACAAAGGATCCTAGGGTATTACCTATATCATCTAGGGTTTCCTCATTCCAAAAATCCTACGTCAATGAATAAAGTCATATCTAGATGGGAGTATAGGTAAAATACTCCTTGTCTAGGATGAACTGCTTCATCTAGAATTAAAAATATAGTTTGACTAAGTTAAAGAAATAAGGACCGTTCTCAAAGACTCTCTCTTTGTCTTCCTGGTTGGTGAAAATGGTTGTTAAAAACCCTTTCGACCCCAATTTTAGATCTACATGTCCTTTCAACTTACATCTAGTATTGATCCACTAGATGAGGGATTTTTTTGATGGCCATAATCCCATGAATCTACCAATCATAGCGTGATTATGCATGTACTATATGTACTAATTGATTTTCATGGAAGTGATTTGATACGAGGGCGTTTTGTTTGCTTTGGGGATGCAATGTCCTAGTCCTTGAAGTTTTTCTTTAGCATAGGTTATTGTTGCTGCTGGTTCCAAATGGTCGCGCTATGACTCTAGATTTCATGCCCCTCGCTTTCCCCGAGTCTCGTTTAATGCTTCTCATTTTCTGCTAATCCGACCATTGATAGATGGGTTGCATTGTCCCTTACCCCTGAGGGCATCACTATAGGAAGGAGCATTGCTCCCACCTTTCAGGTTCGGCATGCACTTTGTCAAAACCCTTATGACAATTTGAGTCTTTCCAAACCCTTGTGGTTTCCCCAATTTTACTCAAATCAATCATGTTTAACATCAATATTAGAATTAAATACCATTTTGAAATATATTTATGATCTCAATTTCTCAAAATCACATGACACATACTCTAGGACAAACTTTAAGCACAAAACAAAACTTTCATTAAGACATTCCATATATTGCTAGAATTATGAAAATTATGAAAAGTAGAAATGAAACCCCATGGAGAATTTGTGGTTCTTTCTCTTCACAATTGTAAGAATTTTCATCATGAATTTGTTTAGATTATTTCTAAAAAGTGAAGATGAAAACATAAATTGTTTATAAAAAATAAAAATGAAAGAACAATAGTAAGATTCTCTCCTAACTTATGTAGTAGGAAAATTCCTTATTCTTTACAAATACATACATTAACGTATTTTAAGTATATTTTATTTTATATGATAAATTTATAAATTCAAAAAAATTAAAACAAATTTTATGAATAAATAAAGATTATAATTATAAATTAACAACCAAATTTTGAAATATAAGTTGTATTTACTAACACCAAAAATTATATATATATATATATAAATAATTTTTAAATTTTTTATTACATATATTTTTTTAATTACTTAATTAGTATTCACAACTTTGCCCCTACATATAAAACTATGAAAAATTGGTAATTAGTATTTACAACTTTGCAATTAGATATGAAACAATGAAAAATTGAGGTTTTTGTCTTTTAGTGTGGTTAAAGCGAAACAACTTTTTTTTTTCCAAGAATTTTTTTTTTCAAATTTATAAAATTTATAAATTCGTTTACAATAGAGATTGCATTTCAAATTTATAAAATTTATAAATTCGTTTACAATAGAGATTGCAGCGAGCTTGTAGGGTAGTCAAAACTGCGCTAGCAATTGGGACCAATACAAACAAAGTCATTAACATAGCTGGGAAGTAGACTAGACGAACAGTGCAAGAGGAAAAGCTGTGGCGAGACTCAAGTTATCAATCTTTTCAATGGCTGTCCACTAATCTACAGCAAAAGAGGGACAGCCTAAAGCAGAACAACTTGACTAGGAACATATGCTAATATCGGAACACTGAGGTCTAAGTGTCAATTTGATCGAAACCAAAAAGCTCAAAAATCATAAATACCTATCTCTACTAAACCCAAGTAAGGATCTAAATCCTACTATTACGGCATCCCAAATAAGATAGAATATGGAATGAAAAATCTAAATACAATGAGAACCTAAGAGCCAATAAATCTTTCTATCTTGTTGTGATCTGTATTTATATGTATGTATCTATCCTGTGGTTAAAATGAAGAGTCAATTTCTTTGGTGGTTCTTAAGGGTTGTTGGGGTTGATGTAAGGGTGTATGGATGGGTTAGGAGCTAGGGTTTTGAGCTAAAGAAAAGGTTATATCAGGCCTGTTTCATTGGGGTTTCGGGTGGCGGATAGGAGGTCTCCTGGTTTTGTTTCATTATTTCGAACAGATCCCCAATTTCTTGCTGAATCAGCGCCACAACTCCGTCTGGCATGGAAGCTTAAATCTCTCAAAAACCGTATTAAACAGTGGGCACGTCTTCACAGGAATCGCGCACAAGCTAAATTGTCAGAGCTGGAAACAAATTTACAGCACCTTCTCCTTTTAGACTCGGCCGACGGTACGCTAATTGACAGGATCCTCCCTCCACAGGGCTTAGAATCGGAGAGAAATGCTCTTCTCCTAGCTGAAGAAGCTCGCTGGCGCCAATGCAGTCGTGCCACCTGGATCAGAAAAGGTGATCTTAATACAAAAAAAATTCCCAGATTTGCCACCTCGAGACAAAATAAGAAACATATTTGGCAAATAATTGATGACTCAGGCTCTACTTATAGTGGACAGCCAGCTCTGAAGGAGGCGGCCACTGTACACTTCCAATCATTCTATGCTGCGACTACCTGTAATCATTTACAAGACTCGGTCAATGTAGCCAGTGTCTTCCCTCATTTTGTCACTGCAGAGGATAAATCACATTTGGACCGTCCCTGTACTCTCCAGGAGGTCCTCGGGGCCCTTCAATACTTTAATAAAGACAGAAGTCCAGGCCCAGATGGCTGGACTGTCATATTTACCTGCATTTTTTCGACTTGATAGGTTCAGATCTGTTAGAAGTGGTTGAGGGCTCAGGGGTAAGATATCTGGCGCACTCAATTCCACTTTTCTAACGCTCATACCAAAAGAAAACAACCCTTCAACCTTTGGGGATTACAGGCCGATTGCCCTTTGTAATCTATGTTACAAGCTTATCCCAAAAATTATTGCAAACCGGATTAAGCCCATTCTTTCGAGATCTCTCTCAGGCGAACAACTCGGTTTTTTACAAGGGAGACGGATCCTAGTCGCCATTGGAACAGCTCAGGAGTGCCTCCACAGCATCAAGGGCAAAAAAATCCAAGGCTCTCATTCTAAAACTAGATCTGAGAAAAACCTTTGACTGTATTGATTGGGACTTCCTCAGACTCATCCTCACCCAAGCTAATCTCTTGTTTGCTCCAACCCTACTAGCTCAAATTCCGCACATGTCCTGTCTGTGCATGGAGGACGACGCGAGGAAATGAATTAGAGTAACACATGTAATTTGTGCATGGAGCATCGCGCTTAAACTTCATTTACGAGCTTACAACAAATATAGTATTTCCTACTTCCTCTCATCGGTAGGTGGAGGCAGCGGTTTCGAACGACATGGCTTAGGGTGAGTTTCAAAAGTGCGTTTAGGGTGAATTTGTTTTAAAATCAACTTTACCACTGACCACTGCCATGTAGCTCAAAGTCGGGTGAGCAAATTTTACATACAGTTTGTTCAACCCACCCCTTCCATTTGCACAAGGTTGAGCCTACAGGCAGACCAGTCATTTGGACCTACAACAACCACGAATCATGGGTCCTCCTGGAAGAACGAACGAGCTTGGAAACCATCACTTGCAGGGGTACTACTTATTACAAAAAGAGTTTATTAATTGAAGGAAAGAAAATTGATCAAACTTTACCCATGAAAATCCAAGAATCAAAATATAACAGAAAAGTCCCTAGGAAGTTCGGAGAGTCCGAAAGCAAGTTATCAAAACCTTCTCGGGAGGGACTTGTTGCTCTGCAACCTGCCCTCTTTGTTAATGAAAGAGAAGTATTTTTTTAATTGTTGAAATATAGTATGTGTTCATTTATGTATAAGACTACAAGAAAACTCTGAACTTGATCGAATAAACTGATAGAAATGAAATCCCCACTAACCAATCGATGCAAAATATTGGCTCCCAAAAAATCAGTCATTGAGAATGGCCATGACGTGATAAACTGCATAATAGGTGAAGTTTGAACCATGAACGGCAAAGTAACAAAGTGAACAGCAACATTAAGAACAAGAGTTGTTTTACAGATGAACATAAAAATATATAGTATGAAGAAAGCACAAGTGCCCTTTTTACAGGAAA
Organism: Picea mariana; assembly: GCA_032191745.1. Lineage (NCBI taxonomy): Eukaryota > Viridiplantae > Streptophyta > Pinopsida > Pinales > Pinaceae > Picea > Picea mariana. The sequence goes on from JASDQU010244510.1 coordinate 132,555, forward strand.
TTTGTGTAAACGAATAGAGCCTAAAGAAGATCAGTTTCCATATTGATCAATATCACGCTGTGCATAGTATTTGCTAACAATATAATGGACCATTCGACTGCAAATCTCCTTATACATTCGTTGTCGCTATTTATTTGTGGATCTCCTTATAGCTTTCAGGAAGCAAAGATAACGGAGCTGGCTTCTAGACTGAATGGCAGTATTTACAAAGCTTGGTGGGCTGCATACTTGAGAACAGGTTCAGGACATAAGTTCGCGTTGACATGAACTATGGCAGGCTTAGAGCCTTGCTGCAGTAATATGATGGGTTTTCCAATGTAGTAGATTACAGAGGGGCTTAGAGCAAGCTGCTTATTGCTCCCTCGCCGGAAAGCCACTGCCGTAAATATACTCGGGAGGGAAGATTGCTCCCGAGTTAGCCTACTCCAACCCATAAGCCCCACAAGGACGGATCCCATCCGTTCTGCTGCTCCAATCCAGATGGATGTGTGGCCACGTGCAATGGTGCTTCTAACCCTTTTCTGCACCAGTCGCGCTACCTCCTCGTCTAGATCGCCCTTCGTTACTGATTATTGGCAATGGTGCTTTTCTAACCCTTTTTCTGCACCAGTTGCGCTACCTGCTCGACGAGTTCACCTTCGTCACTGGTTATTGGCAAAGGAACTAGCACAGTATGTGTATTTGAAGCTTTGTTTATCGATACAGTTAAGCTAATACAGAGAAGGAAAGATAGAGTACTAACCTATTACAGGCGTCCAGCTCGAAACCGCTTATATGTGAAACATCAGTGCTTTTCTCCGAGCCGGAAGTCATTTCCGGTCGTATCTCCTTTTCTTTGCATGATTAAGAAAGGCTTCAACATACACACTATCGTTGCCCGTCCACAGGAGATTTCTTGAGGCTTGAACGTACAAGCTATCCTTGCCCGTCCACCATAGAATTCTCAAAGCGTGAACAAACACTCTATATATGCTCGTCTGCTTTTAGCATATACTCTATCGCTGTATTTGCCCTAACATTGTAAAATAGTGGCAGGATGATGGCCTCAGATTTCAAGGGTTTATCATGAAAAATTGTTTCAATGATGAAGTGGGCAATGCAATGGATGGATTTTTCAGCAAATACACAAATGAATAGAGCTAGTTTAGACACCATCTTGATTCTGCTTATCCACCGTCTACAAAAAAATAGCAGGTGGACAAAACACAGTTGCTATAGCTTCTTTTATTTGAGGGTTTGTTTTTTCTCCGCGCTGCAATTCTGGCTGGTCGAAAAAGACTTCCAATCCATATGAAGGAAAACAGCTGTAAATATGGCTGGCGAAAGTCTTTTTCACATCTGGACCGCGATGATTTATAAAAAACATCGTAACTGTTATTGCTATGGGCAGAGGTAGACGTGGAGTTGGAAGCCAGTGTGTGAGCCATTCTTATGAATGAAGGTATACATTGAAAAACAAGATGATGATAAAATGAGGAAGGGAAACGCTGGGCAGACTCACAAGTTAAATATGTATTTGCTTGCCTCTCGTTGATATAACGAATGGTCTGCCATGAATGACTCTGCGGCTCTGCCCTGCTTTAAAGCGCGCCGAAAGCTGTAACAAAGTCGGTAAGTCGATAAGTGTGGCCAGCAAGAGACTTATCGACGGGCTCTGCAACTTAATGCATCTCCGCCCCCACCTTGGTCGGCCACTTGCGAGAGTTGGTGACAGTTGCGTGTCGTTTACGGGAGGGTCTGGTTCGCAATTTAATGGATGCATCGTGATCCGTCCCCACTTGCAAAAACGTTCTTTGCTTTTTTACGGTAATGACAACTTCATTGTCTTTTGAAGAGATAATTTGCATTCAATTATTGGTATCTGGGGTCCAATTGCCTGCACTAGGGTTAGAATCAATCATGGGGCATTTTGCCACTGAAATATAATTAGCATAATTTTTAAAAGGGCCAATGGGAATGGAGTAGGCTGATGCTGAGCAATTCAGATGCTTCATGGTTTTGGATTAGTTGGAAATTTAAAATGGGGCAGCATGAGGACTTGCCTGAAAGGTAATTGCTCTTAAGTTAGTCCACTCTCCAATGAGAATGTCTAAGTAAGTTAGGAGAGGTTTCTATACTAATATGATTAATTGGAATAATAAAAATATTGAAATTAAAATGATTTTAATAGATGTTGGTTCAATATTTTAATAATTTAAATGTAATTTGAGTAGGTTAATTTAATTAATTAAGTGTTGTGATAAATTTGGTGATAAATTTTAGGGTTGGTTGTATTTGTGAACTTTGTAGAACTAACTTGATATCTCCATGAGATTAATTTATACCATCCTTGAAATGAAGAAAAGTATCTGGAAGAAAAAAAGATTTAAAACTAATATTAAATACAAGACCAAAAATAAGTTTATATTAATATTCAATAATACCAATAAAATTAATTTAAAAAATTAATTAGCTCTCTCACCAATATCATATAACATTTGATTAATTTCATATCAACATATCCCTAATTCTTGGGGAGGTAGGTTGGGAAGGAAATCGAGTCATGGATTTCTAGGTACTACATCAAACAATATGGTAGATAAGCCATATTAATATAGTGGGAGACCCTAAAAATACCATCTGATACCTCGTCACGGGATATGCTCCCAAGGATCTTAAGTTAAAACGTATTATAGAGAGGATCAGATTGTCTTTGGTTAACATTCTTGCCCATTTTTTTCATATTCTCAGAGAAAACAATAAGGAGGACGACAAAATGGCAAATAAGGAAATTGGCTTGGCCCCTAGTTCCCTAGGAATCCAATGGAAAGTGAACATTGTAGCCTCTCCATAATGAAAGGGGCTAGGATAAGGAATGGGGCATTTTGGGTCCACGAAACGTTGAAGGGATGACAACACATGGAATTAACATGCAAAAGTAGCCCCCTCGTCTACATAATCGATGGCACAGTGGGAGGGATCTCGTCATGGTTGTTTGGCTCGTGGTGATGGACGTGCAATATTCATTGTTGCTAATGCCGATGGCGCTGATACGAGATTTTGTTTGTGGAAGTTGTACTTAGACTCGTGGGAAATTTAATACTACAGTATGCCTGGAGCCTAATCTCATTTCATGGTTGATGGATTTGCTCACAAATGGAATGGAAGAAATGATGGGAAGATATGCGTAGAAGTGGGAAGTACAGGACAGGAACGCACAATTCGTTTCTTCGTAGCATGGGATGGATTATCAGTGTGAGGATTCATCCACCCATAACTTCAGTACAATTATGGTCTCTAAAGTTAGGTTTGAAGTTTTAATTCTTAATTTGGTGGAGAATTTGATGGTTATATTGTTGAGTGGAAGGAATATTACGTCGTCTCGGTGAGAATTTCAACTGTGCAAGCAACCTGAGGACCCTCTGGTGTGTTGTCTTAACTAGTCAGGATCGATGGGATTTAAGTGTGAACGGTTTCAAGCAGAATTCCTTTGTCTCTGGCATCCTTCGTGGTTAGTGGACGTTTATTGGGCGATCCATCAACTAGTTGGCACTCTCTTAATAATTTCAAGCTTGCTTCTAAGTTTGGTTGGTATTAAGTTATTCTTAGTCTGGATAGAAGTTTATAATCATTCTTGGGCTGGAGGTATCTTTTGTCGAGAGCGGCTTGTGGAGCGAATATGTACTTTTTTCCTCTGTCCAATTGGGGTGCATTTGAGCAGTATTCTGGTATGAGGAAAATCGAGCGATAGTTGGTTTCTTGAGGTGGTGTCAAGCCCTCAATTTGGTCTTGGCTTCAAGTTCTTAATCACGACGAAAGGAAAGGATGTGCCTCAGGGAACTTCAACTTGGGTTCAGGAGTCTGTGGAGGATAATTTCACAACTACTCAAAAACTCTCTCAAAGTTGATGCACATAGTTCAACATTAACCTTTACTCCTGAAACTATGGCTTATCATAGAGTGCTAATTGGGCAACTCCAGGATGAAGTGGACTATCTGCGTAGGCATGGGGAATCGTTGCAGAGACAATTGGATAAGAGGGAGACAATTCCAGAAGCTTCAGCTTAGGAAAAGGACATGGGGGAATCTTACAAACAGGAAACAAAGAGGTTGAAGATGTTTCCTGATTTGAATCTTGAGGTGTCGTCTTTAGTTGAAGAAGGAATGAAAATATAAGAGTTTTAGAATCTCTAATTTATAATAGTGATAAATTTTTTTTGTATATTGGGTGTTTATTACCAGATATATTTTGTGCATTGTAGTGAAAATATCAAACATGATTGGTGTTTTAGGAGTAGCCAGAAATTATGGACATTAGTCAGAACATGGGTGCTAGATTTTTCCTTTTATACAAGCCCATCCTTTTTGTACTTAGCGGCTTTGGTCATGCCGTTTTAATGAATAAAATTTCCCAATTTGTGTGAAAAAAAAAACAAATCCCTCATTCCAATTTTTATAAAATAAACATTCTAATTTATGAAATTATAAAAAATATTAAAAATGTACCTTTTATTTTACGACAAAATTTGGAGAAAAATCGAAGAACCTCATGTTGATTAAGGTTGATTGTCAATGATGTCAACCCTTGAAGAAAGCCCGGTAGCAGAAAGGTTTGGGTAATGGACCCAAGTTTGTTTGATGTAAAGATGACTCGTTATTGTCTTGTCATGGTTGATATTTAGTAGAAATGGATGAACTCCAAAGTGGTCCCCTTATGGTGAAATTCTTCACGGGAAGGTGCTTTGCGGATTGAGTTATCCTAGAAGTATGGTTAGAGAACCCATGCTTATTTGTGAAATAATGAGATGAAGGTCAATGAATTTGTCACTGAAACTATCCTAGATGGATAGTGCTTGTCATGCCATTTCCGGTGGTATGTGGAACGTCACATAACTCCTCACGGTTAGAGAGTTATGGCCATGAGAAGTTGGAGAACCCAGGTTTGGGTAATAGACCCAAGTTTGTTTGAAGGATAATGGTATGAGTTTTGATATATTTTTAGGTAATACTATTTTATATGGATGGTACATGTCATTCCGTTTCTGGTGGTATGTGGAACGTCACATAACTCCTCACGGTTTGAGAGTTATGGCCTTACGAAGTTGGAGGACCCCCTTACGTCATCTAGAATCCCCAAAAGGTCAAAGTAGTTAAAGTGGTTTAACAGATTTTAGAAGGTAAATAATAAAGTGAAGTGATGAGCGTACTATAATTCAAAGTGAATACAAAATAAATTATTTAAATAATAAATTTAATGGAGAAATTAGAAGTGGGTTAACCCTAAAATAAGGAAAGTGGGCAAAGTGACCTATAAGATGTTTTTAATGAAGCTACTTGGAGAGTATAAATAAGAGGCAAGGCTCTCTCGTTTAAGACACACTTGAGAATATTGAATACCTATAGGTTTATGAGGTAACCAAAGGATATCTAAGCCGAATTTATGAGGGAAGTTGAAGAAAAGAAGGTTGAGATTCAAGGAAGGATAAATTATTTTGATGATGCTTTCTAAGGTATGTTATTTACAGGTCATCTCACCATTTTTGCAATAACTTGTTTTCTAGAATGATTCATACCACAAAATTTCTATTCCATTGAGTAAACATATCCTAGTATCTGTGGTAAAAAATTCAGCTTGTGGGTCATTGTATTTTTGGAGTTACACTCCGTGGAAAATAGGGTTTGTGACTAGTCCTGAAACTAGTCTAAAACAAGTGTTTCGGGTAAAAATGTCGTAACTTCTTCATAACAGATCCAAATTTAGTAAGACCAAATGTGTTCGTTAGAGTACCGTCTTTAGTATGATGTGTAACAGTTTCAGGTCGATTCAAAAAATATTCTATGTGGGGCCCGCTCTACAAGGTCTCTCTCTAGAATAAGACAGAATTCAACAAGGTATGCCATTTTTTCTATAACTCTTTTTCTGAGAGGTTCCAAGTAGTGAAACCTGGAAGAATTGCATAAAACACACTGAAGAACATTGTGTATCATTTTTAGATCTTTATTCATTACAAGTACAAAGTTATGATTATTTAAAGTTGGGGTTGTTGACTAATCCAAAACTTCTCATGTGAGAATAAAGAAAAGTTTGATGAAAATGCTAGTCTCTTGTTGTTTAAAGTTAAGGAAGGTTTGCAGGTATGTGATCATATACACCAGGTCTATTACAGAGTTACAAATCATATTTGGATGATGAAATTGATGAGGGCTTTTGGTTGAGGTACAAGTTGCGTACATGGTTGAGACAAGTAGTTGATGCATTGGCACATACATGAGGTGTATAGTTGATGATGTTGGTACATATTGATGAGTAGTTGACACATTATCGGTACATACTTGGTACATGGTTGGTTGCACTTGTTTATGGTATAGGTTGATTACAGGTTGTTTGGTACAGGTTGGTGCATGGTTGATGCACTTGTTTATGGTACATGTTGGTGCATGGTTGATGTACTTGTTTATCGTACAGGTTGAGGTACAGGTTGATGCATGTTTGATGCATGGTTCAGATTTATTGGTACAGGTTTACAATGGTATATATCACAGTGATAGTGTGGCAGTGGTTCCATCATTCTACTTCTACTTTAGGGCGGTTGGACGGGGCAAGGACAAGGTTGTAGCCACCTTCCGGTTGTAGCTGGAGAACATAGGGGGTTGTAGCCTCCTTCTGGTTGTAGCCAGGGAATTGGGGATTTGGAGCTTCCCTTAGGTTGTATCCTGAGAAACTAGGGGGTTGGAGCCTCCTTCCAGTTGCATTTGGAAAACAAAGGAATTTGGTGCTTCCAATGAATGTAATTCTTCAAGACATAAAAGAAAAAACATTCTGTGGTTTTCTCCCGATTTGGGTTTCCACGTAAAACACTGGTGTATTGTGTATGTGTGTGATTGTTCATTTCTTATTGCTCATTATTGGATAATAATTCTACATTGATATAACACTTGGATTATGTGAAGAAAAAGGATTATAATTACGCTATTACTGATTCACCCCCCCTCTCAGTAATCCAACACCTCATAAAACCTTTTTATCATTGTAAGACACAAGAAAACCTATTCATTGTTCCAAACCTATGTTTGTGAACCTAACTATCCACCACGAGAGAAGTTAAAAGTCTTTTAAATTAAAATTTGATAATACATAATTTCTCCAATTCAGTAACTCTACATCACACCTGCAAATATTGTAGGTTTCAACATGTGGTAATGTTATTTTGATAATACGTGCCACGTTTCTTGGTGCATGATCTACATAAATGTCGACGTATGTGGATGTGGACGCACTGCATCTAATTAAATACACCCCTACCCTCCTTCTTTTCCTTCCAACTTTGGAGATTTGCCTGTACAATTGATGACCAAGGGGTAGACTATGTGAGAGACCCGACCTATGTCAATTCTATAAACATTCAATTTTTTGGACGGGTATGCATTTGCTTCATTCACTATGATTTCTTCAGTGTATGTCAATGAATAAACATTCAACTTTTTGGACGGTTATGCATTTACTTCATTCACTATGATTTCTCCCTATTTTTATCTGTTGATGTGTGTTTCAACTCTATTATTAATTTTTGCATCATATTCTACTGTTCTCTAATCTTCAGTTCGATTTCAAATGAGTGTTTTGTTTTTTCCAATTTTTGATATATAGTGTTATGATAAAGGAGTTCTTGATACAATTTTTTTCTTACGACCCTTACCTTATATCTACATGATTATACAGACTATGGTATATTATTCTATGTTTGAACAATAATTGAAATCCGAGTTAGAGGTTTTGTGTGTGCATTGTGTTTGAAATTTGTGGTTCAGATGTCATGAGTAGTGTTGTCTTCTATTTACTACGAGGGTTTTTGAGATTCTAATGAGTGTCTTGTTGGTTTTGTTAGAATTATAGTTGCAATGAATTGAAATGTAACTCAGAGCTTGTTTCTGTATGGTGAGATTTTTGAAAATGTGTTATTTTTTTTCTTTTCTTTGTCCCTAGTTTGTTTTTTAGTTTATTATAATATTTTATTATATATTTGTGTTCATTTTATTTTTAAATCATGGCTAACATTTAATGATAATGGATGGGATTAGTATTTTATTGTTAATTATATTTGTAAAGATAGTTGGATGGACATTTCCACTATAGGGTTGGAATTTATCTTTTGTGGAAGAGCATTAATAAAAAGTTCGCTAGAAAATGCCTCAATTTGCTGAGCTCAACCTTTTTGGTGGTTTTATTTTTTTATTTTTCTGGCCAAGTAAGGTAATTTGGGTATTACCAGTCAAATACGCTCAAAAAGGAAAAATGTGTTCTGTCAAAATCCAAGCACATGAGTGCAGAGCACAATTTTCCATAACAACAATGTTTTATTTTTGCAACATCACTAATGCCATGATTCACCATACCTTTATATCCTCATAACGTGTAAATCACAACAATGAAAACCTTTCAATAGTCTCCACTTGTATTTATACGATATTTGATGAGATTTCTAATTCAATTATTTTATTTAACTTTCATCTCTATATAAGGTGCAAACTAAAATCAAACTAAAACTAACGAAATAGATGCATGCATACTTAATTGTAACTTTAATCTTATTATATCTGTTGAATTGAATCCTCGTGATCGAATAATGAATAAATTTGTAGGTTTTGCCTTAGGGTGAGGTTTTCTCAGATTTAAATTTGAATGTTGATGCCTCATAACTGGTTCTTAGACAAAACTATTTGACATTTGCAATCAATGAGATTTTGATTGTTTCTCTCATCATTATTTCTTAGTCAATAGACATCGCGGTTGTATGATGCATGCAATTTAGCAAGGAGGAAGAGAAGATGATACCTCACAGTTTAACAAGGAGGAAGAGAAGATGATACCTCACAGTTTAACAAGGAGGAAGAGAAGATGATACCTTTTAGTTTAGCAAGGAGGAAGAGAAGATGATACCGTTGAAGACGAAGCAGGATAATGGGAATGGAAACATAGTCATGTATGGGAGAAAGGGTCCAATGGTTCCCTTGGCGGATGTTTTGAAGTGTGGGCTAAAAAAGGAGAAGATCAAGAAAAGTCGACTATTTGGTTTGGCCAGGCAACACAAAGTAAGAAAGGAGAGGACTTCACTCTTATCAAATTGGAATTCCATAAAGATATTATGAGTTCTATACCAACAATCTTGAGTAGAGGAGACTAGTTATTAGCATTGCCAAGAGCCATGGTCATAAGTTTTTTCAAAAATAACAAATAATTTCAAGTCAAAGGTATACAAATATATGCTAGTAGATGCGTCATTAATATTTTGTTAGTTGCATGTCTTGTATATCTTTACCAGTGGTGCATATTGTCTTTTTCATTTAGATATCTTTTGGTTTTACCAAAATAAACATCGAGAACCACTATTTCTTTTGTGATAATAGATGGTTGGATAGTCATGGTGGCATTTGTAGGTGACTCTCATTCCTTTATTGAATCATCTATAGGGTTGTAATAGTGCTGCTTGATTTGCACATGTCGGCATTAGATCTCTCACTCATAAACTCTTCTAGTAAAACTACTGATGGAATTGGTAGCAAGGGAAAGGAAATGTTTGTGCCAATTTGTTCAACAAAGACTAAGAATAAGTAAGAGTTAAAGCCAAAGTGTGTAATAATATGGATAGGTATGAGACCGAGGGGCACAACCAACATCCATAGACAAGAGAAAATCTGTTTTAGCCTTTGCAAAGTGTTTTCGTCAAGCTATTCAGCTTAAAAATAATTTACCGTTAAGCTCAAGCAGATATACTCTGGTCGATGATAAATGAGATAAGTTCAAATTGGAAAACATACCTCTCATGTTTAATTTTTTTGGAGTTCCATGCTCACCAACTGAAGAGTCCGCCTCCAACCAAAGAAAACATGTGATGTTGTGGTGGATGCTTTTTTCTTATAAACAATGCCCTCATTAGTGATGATGGCCTCATTTAGCTTGTTGAGAGTTCTCATTATTGCTTGCAAACATTCCAAATCTGGTCATGAAGAAGAAATATTACACCTTTGGATGACCTCCTCGTTTCCATCTCATAAGAGTCAGAGAAACCAAAGCATAAACCTTGATAAAATTGGTGATCCAAGAAGGATTTTCGACCATCCTGTATGGTAAAATTTAGAGTCAGTTTTCTTTCATGAGACCTTGACTGGCACAAATTCCAGGATTTTGCTGAGGTGTTTCCTTCATTGAGCAGGTATCAATCTCGGGACTCATGGCTATGTGTATCGATTTAATATTATTCTGTTCAGGAGGACCTCCCAGGGTACCTAACAAGCATGTAATTGGCAGCTATGACGATGATAAGTAGTTTAGGAGCTAGCGACAACAAAGGAGATAGCAGATAAGATCAAACAACAATGAGGTAGGACATGTGGAGAGGTGTAGGAGTGAGAACAACACTATGACACGAATGGAACAGGTGGACATAAATGGTGTCACACATCCCACTGATATTGAAAGGTTGGATACATAATGGTTGAGTGTACGAAATGATTATGAGCTATATGTATTTTACAATTTTATAAAAAATATTAGAATGAACGAGTACTAATGATTAAAATGAGTCTATGTTAATGATTAAAGAGATGATTATGATAGTGTTTAGCAACAAAATCATTCCCTAATCATATTAAACATATGAATCTATGATAGTGAATAACCACAAAAGCATTTCCTAATCATATCAATGAGAGAACATTCACATTACCGATTAAGGTGAGGTCTTTGTCTTGAAGAGTAGGTATATGTCCAAAAGGATGTTGAAAACCAAAGTCAATATCACTCTTGAGTCAGATAGAATAAATGAAAAGTTCTAAACACATACTCTTTAAGGATATACTCATCAGTACAGTTGAATGAGGAAACATAGTTGCACTCACATGGTCCAAAAATATATTGAAATAGAAATGTGGTACAACTTTTAACATTGTCTCAAGTGGGTAAAAGAAAGTGAAGTTTATGTCGTAGTCTAACTGTTCTACATTTTGGCTCTTTTTCGGGGATATTTTCTTTTTAATTTTGCCTAAAATCCAAAAAGAAATTGTTGGGTCTACATATTTGAGTGGTTAATTCTGTATCATCCGAGTGCCCCGAGAGTTTTTCAACACACTGAATCCATTTCTGCATTCAGAAATGCAATTTAAACAATATCAAAGGGTGATTTCATGCATATTTATGTCGACATATTCATGTGATAAGGACCAAAATGTAGAACAATTAGACAACGATAGTTTGAATAAGACATTCTTGAAATGGAAATGTGGTACAACTTTTAACATTTTCTATTTATTAAGTGGGTAAAGGAAAGTGAAGTTTATACTTTGAATAAGACATTGTATTGGATTTCATAAGCGATAATAGATATAAGGTTAATAAAGATTGATAAAGCATGTGTGTCCAAACTATTGTAAATTTATGTTTATTTTCGATTAATCAAGAATAGAAATGATTATATATTTTGACTTATATTTTTCTTTTATGTTTTAAAATATATTCAAGTTGGTTATAATGTTACTCAACTTAATAAAATTCAAAATTCTCTCTCTCTCTCTCTCTCTTTCTCTCTCTCTCTCTCTATATAAGTCTAATATTTTTGACCTAATGTATTATATGTATGAGAGAGATTTGTAATTCCCTCCATGCTCAATATGGAGGTCACACATGTTATTACATTAAAATTTAGGAGAAAATGCTGATAAAGAGTTACAGAGAAAATAAATTAACATATTATAAGGAGGCAATCAACCCTAATTTAGAACATTAAAACTATCTCTGTTTTGACAAGTGTAAATCAATCTTAACTAAGGGTGTATCATGCATCAAAAGGAATTAAGTCCCTCAAGATAAAAATATGAGGAAATTCTTGCAACCTCGAGAATTTGATCTCTCAAGATGCATGATAGGTCTCAAGTTAAGATGAATTTAAACTAATAATATATATAAGGTTAGTAATGATCGATAAAGTATGTGTGTCCAAACTATTGTAATTTTATATTTATTTTGGATTTAATAAAAAATATAAATAATTATATATTTTGAATTATAATTTTTTTTATCTTTTCAAATATATTCAAGTTGGTCATAATGTTACCTTCATAAAATTCAAAGTTCAAAATTTATCCATATATATATAAAACATATATATAGAAGTGTATTATAAGTCTAATATTTTTATCTAAATTAGTAAGAATGTTTAATTATCTAATATTTTTGACCTAAATTAGTAAGGATGTTTAATTGACCGTAAATTAGTAAGAATGTTTAAACAAATTTTAAAATATTGCTAAAAAGTTTGTTATGAGTAATTTTTTTTTTACAKATTATTAATATATTAATTTTTTTGTTTTTTTATCCATTTTCCTCATTAATTAAAAGAAGGTATTATTAAGTTAAGAAGGAATAACCGCTTTTACACTAAGAATTAGAAGAACAGTTTAAAACATTAAATATTATGTATTGATCAACAAATATTAGAGTGAAAATGCCTTCAATTTCACGGTATAACTGGATATTGTAGGGCAATATGAAATGTATATTGATTCCGTGCATGTGGACCAAACAGATCTGTCAATGTGGGATGGTACGAATGAGACCTATAGTTTAAAATAGCCATGTGTCGTATGATGCCCAAGTATAGGGGCCATATCATTATATGTAAATGAATGTTTGAACCCATAACATTGTTGGCCACCATATTCTTCGGTAAGATTTTAGGTAGGTATAATAAGAACATAATTCTACGTTAACCATCAATTTACGTGGAAATCTAACACTAAGATATTCTTTTGGCATAATTAAATTTGTTCACGGTTTGTTTAGCTGAATGGGCAACCAAGTAGGTGGAATGTATTTATGATGTTTAATAATTTTTGTAAAATTCCATTAATTTTGGGATGTAGTGAGGTATGTGTTAGAGCCTAACAAACAATATGCACCCCACAATAAAGAATTTAATTCTGTATATGTTGGGATATATACCATAATATCTGATCTAAAAAATATTTAGAAAAGATGGTATATATCCCAACATGTAGAGCATGCAATTCTTTGTTGCGGGGTGAATATTTATAACCTTGGGGCTTGGAAACTATTCTTGAATCCCAAGCTTCTTTATGTGTAACCTCAAGTGCCCTCAAAGCAAGGGGTGGTTAATGAAGTATTAACTCCTTGTGCATGGAGCCACCCACCACCCTTTACTCTATACTTTGGAATCTGTGTCGAGGAGTTAAGGACTATAGTAGGATGAGGATTAGTCTTTGCTACTATAGAGAGAAATCCAAGTGCATATTTAATTGGCATGGAATAAATTGAATCATCAATAGGAACCAGATAACCTTGGTCAAATTACTTTCTAACAGAGTATCAAACACTTATGGGGGATTTCAATTTCAATATGGATCTCTACCTAGGTCGAGAACTATGAGTGTTGGACGTAAGGATCACTGACATTAGAAATTGGTTCTTGATCAATTGCACATGGAGCAGGGTTCAGATTGGTGATTCCTCATCATTAGATCCTGGTTTCAATTTTCCCTGTGTTCGTTCACGACATCTAGGTTGCTACATCACAATATTAATCACAACCCCACCAATATCGTTCATGAGACTAGACTAGAAATAACATACACGACGATAACAATAATGCCCATGTCAACCATATCAGGAATGGTGAGGATGTGAATCCTTTGGTGGAGAAGTCGAAAAATTCAGAGATTGTTGAGAAGATTGTGGGATACAAAGAATTCCATAAGAATCATCCAACCAACACTGAGACTCTTGATTCTATATGTACAACTTCATTTTGGATTCACTGTGAGTCCACAACCAATAATTAGGTGAGCTAGTGGGTGCGGTCTGCAGACAAAGGTAGGACAAAGTAGTGATGAGGTGGGGCACATAATTGAGAGGAACCGAGGTGGACTCAACAATGTCAAGTGGAACATCTTTCCTTGGAGAGAAAATTTCAATTGTAAGGCTTACACTTAGAACATCAAATCTGTGTTCAACAATACCATCACAGGGTATGACACTGCCAAGAATTTTTTTTTGGTTTGTTTATTCTTTTGATAAAAGTTATGCTTTTTAATGTCCCCATTTTTGGATTCCCCTACTTTACAGCTGGAGGCGACCTTATGGGTCTATTTTATCCTGGTCAGAGGGGTAAATGGAGGTTAACAGGGGGCTCGCGCGAATTGGAGGATTTATATGAGGCCCAACCTAGTCCATTCACCTTATTTCATCATTATGATAACTTCCGCATAATTCACTCTTGATTTCGTGGCATTCTAACGATTCCCGTAAATTAAGGGTATTATTGAGTATAAATTAATTAAATGCATTCAAAGTGTTATTTGGGTCATATTTTTGGAGGGAATACCTTCGTGTAATAGTGCGTTGGCATCAAGACAAAAATATCTAAAGGTTGGGATGATAAGAAAGGCACTTTCGATGTCCACAAACGACTTACAAGCCAAGTAATCACTTTATGACATTAAAAAGAGGTTAATTAATTAATAAAGTAATTTTAGTAAAGCTAAATTATAAAGTCACTTTACTTTATGAAAAAGGGTAAAAGGGTATGAAAAGGGTCAACAAAAGAATAAAGGGGAATAAAGGGTGCCCTCTCTTATTA
>JASDQU010244511.1:55316-82859 GCA_032191745.1 Picea mariana
TTTTCCATGAGAAACCTTTCAATATATAGGAGAATGAGAGATGGTTACATGGATGAGGATGATCCCACCAAATCTGAGAAGTCAGTAGAATGACAACCATACGAATGCCAACTCATTTTCTAGAAGATCCCCTTCTAGAACCTTCGTGACCTCTTCTTCTTTCCAAGCTTAAAAATAGGTTTGTACCCTATATATAGAGAAGACTGTGGTAATTTTTCACCCTAAGTGTGGGTGGCCTACGAGAATGAAGGATTATCACACCCTATACCATAGGTAGCCTGTAAACTCATCTTAAAAATATGTCTTTGGAAGAAGACAGGAGCCAGTTTTCTAAAGCAAAAAGTCCTTGTTGGGAGCCTGAATACATCACTGTTGAGACACCACCAGAGTGACCAAAATAATGTGTAATAGAATTCCCCCCAAAGTAGTAAGAGTTCAGAATCTGTGACAGCCGAAATACTTTGTAAACTGTGTGTGTGTGTGTGTGTGTGTGTGTGTGTGTGTGTGTGTGTTAGAAAATAGGAGCGCACCTAATTAGAAACCTGCAACAACCAAGCATCTGCATAATATAATACCAGTTATGAGGTAGGCATTCCCATACTCAGATCACAAATGAATAAAATCATAAATGTAGGTCATGGCCACCAATCATACACCATGTATCCATGTTGTCAAAATGTTGCATAGCCACGAGGAATACACTGTGGATCTATGCGAGAAGACTTAAATTAAGACGACATAGCCACATGACATACAAAGTGGATATATGTGCCAATACAAATCATTACTCCATAGCAGCCTGGATCAAAAAGATGAGACCCAGGGTCTTCAATCCCGTCACCCAAAAGCACGAATCTAGCCATGCGATTACATGTGCTGAAGTCGAACATGGCAGAAACCACTTGATTACTGGTCATTGATGAAAACTGTTAACAAGTGCGAGGGAAATCACCATTGATGTCAATGAATCCCAAGGTACTTAAGTACAATCCAAATGAATGCGAATGAATGAGATGAAGTCGAGCACCCGACGAAATCTCTCGATCAGGGATCAATGAGGTGAAACCTGATGCAAGCACGCCAACCAGGGCATGTCTGCTCACAGGACCTTCCTTCCTTCCTCGGCCCGAAGAACTCAAAGGTTTCTTATTTCCCTATCGAGAAATGTTCCACCCACAACAATTCTCCTACAATACCTCCCTTAACGATCAGGAAATCAATGCTAGCCTTTTCCTTTGTTATCGGGATTCCTCCTATTGGGGATTTGACATTTGAAATGCCCAGACACTTTGTTCTTTCGATCCCCGATCCTCGATATGTTCCTTTGTTGCTTTAGCCCTCACCTGGCTAAGCCCCGGGTCCACGTGACCTCTCCTTATATGACCACAATTATATCATTCCTCGAAGTTTTAGACTTTCCAGTGTCAAAATGCAACTGTCCCCAGGACTTGCGATTCCCCGAATCCCGACGCACCTTTTCCACGATAGCCCTCCTAGCTATAGACCTTGTCTCATACGACCGTTAACCCGTGACCATGGTCTTATCCCCGTCGGGGCTACGGGAGTTCAAATGCTGCAAAACACTTACTCGTGGGCTTCCTGATTCCTCGAACACCGATTCTCCGTCAGCTGACAACTGGCTTCCACTACGGCGCCTTCCTCTCTTCTGTCGTGCTGACAGCTGGACACATGGTTACACCTCCCTCCTCATCGGGATTTCACGGTTTGCAAAACCAAAACGCCTAAACACCTTGTCATTGGGATCCCCGATATCCTGATGATTCAAACTTCGATGGATGACTCCTTATCGGGAATTTTCCCGATGGCACTGATGGCCTCCATGCGTCCCCTCTGACGAACGGTTCTGATTCCTTTGGGGTTTCGGGACTTGTGAGGTCTCAACTCCCTTGTCCTCAGGAACTCCAATTCTTCGATTTCCTGACTCCCTTCGGATTCCTGACACCTATCCTCCCGAATCAGATGATTCAGATTATGCCAGGTTCTTCACTATGAACTTCCTCGACCCTCCGTTCACGGACTTCTGATTCTAGACCTCCGAACGCCTCGATCTCTGCCCCGTGTCCACTGACGAGTGGCTCCGATCTTTCCGGGACTTCAGGGTTTCAAATGTCGAAAGACATTCGACTATGGGATTTCCGATCCTTCGAATCCTGATGGTAACCCTCGGGCAACTTTTGTCAGATCCAACGGCTAATGGGTAACTGATCCACGATCCAATGGCTGATGGCTCCTGGAGCTTAAACTCTCAACGTGACCGTAAACTCCTCGCTTCTATGACAGATTTGACAGTTGACGGGACTTTGTCAATCTCCTCTGCAAGATCCCAACCATCCACTTCCCTCTCGGATGTCTTCTACGAGTGAATCTCGTATTTATCTATGAACGTTGATCCTCCTGCACGTAACTTTGCAGCACCTATTCAATCACTCCATGCACAGACTCTCGGTGCTTCTTCTTGACGGATCTGAAAGCCTTATCCCTTCTGATCTTTCTCCCACTTTCAACCTCAAAGAGGTTCTTTGCACACACTCCTTGCGGCAGTTCTCAAACACTTCCAAGTGTTGAGTTCCCTTCAACCCTGCGCACACCTGCAGCAGCAGTCCTTCAATGCTTCACCTAGATTCACAATTCTGAGCCTTCACTTGGCCTGCACACTCCTTGCACAGCTCCTATAACCCAATTTCACTTCTAGGTGAGTAAGAACAAGAGTTAACCTATCTGAGCCTTATGTCAATGCACTCCTTGCGGACAATTTCAACTGCACTCCTTGCAGGAATCCTTGCTCAGATAGAGAAACAATTGAAACTCATTTCACTTCCTCTCAGATTTCAATCTCAACACATGAAATCATATACACAGCATAACAACAAATGCATAATAGGAATTAAATACTCACGAGCATAGCATTCAACACACATACAGAGAATTACACAACAGCCATGAACCTGAATCAACTTCTTCTATTAATTCAAGATTTGTACATGAGTGTTCTTCTACAGTTCTCTGCTTCTCTCCTATGCTCTCGATTCTTCTAATCCTTCCTGAACTATGTTACCATACACAATGAGGGTGTCTATATCCGTTATCCCTCTTTCTTCTAGAACTGTCTAATCTAATATTCAATTCTACCTACCTACATTTACTACTATAAATGCCTCTGTCTATCTCAGATGAAAGCGGGGTGCTCAATGTCTGATTACATTTTACCAAGGCCCCTTCATTAAATGATCTCATTTATGCTTGGCGCAACAACTTCAAGGGAAATTTCAAAATTTTGGGCTGGTGTGTGCCCAACTATCCTCTGTCTTATGCACTAGCTCGCTTGTCTCGAGAGATTCCCCAGCATCAAAACCCCTATCGAAAGAGAAGAGACCTGCCATTAAGGCATGCAGGCTCTGAGGTACTAAATAATTTCTAAGTCTTGTTTCCGGATAATGAGTTGGAGTTGACGGAACAAGACTTGTCACAGGAGGGCCTTGATGTATCCCCCATCAATGACACGAAATATGTAACAAATTTTGAGGGTGAAACAGAGTATGAATACAAGTTGAAATGGACACAGGGAAGGCTGACATAGTAAGAATGGACAACTGCAGATGGTCGACTCAATAGAGGGCTCATGTGAACTTCTCTTAAACATATAAATGACACGACCAAGGACTTGGCAGCACTGACTCAAAGATGACCCAAGATACAACCTTGTAGCAAGTTGAACAAGGGACAAATGGATTTCCCAACCCAGATTAAAATGACAAATAGGGTTTGTCATGTTCAAGAGTGACGCTTACTGCCATAAATATGAATACGAAAACACATCCCTTTCCCAAAATTTCCCCCACCATTTCTGGCGAGTACCTCTTTATTTTTACGCAAGCTTGAGGAGAATAACATATGCTTGTTGATGTAAGCTCATCCTTCAGACGAGTCCCTTGGAGTATGTTTAACGAACCCTAGGAAGGAGTGGTTCAGTCCCATTACTAGTCTGTCGATGTTTGTTTAACGAGTCCAAGGATAGAAAACTCGGGAGTTTTTCATGTTTTAAGAGTCTGAAAAACACTTAAAGAGAACTCTCCCAGTTCATTTTTTGTAAATAAATCCGACGAGACCAAAAAAATGATAAACTATCGTCCGTTGAATGTTTTCTTCAAACACTTTAACGAGGGTGAAGAGAACAAGATCACTCGGCAATATTTTCATTTTTACGGAGCGTGAAAAGAGATTAAAGGATACTCCTCTAGGGTTGTCATTTTCGTGTTACCATATGAGTACGAAAAGACGAGAAAAAGTATACTAGGTTACGTTATCATATATTTTCGAGCGCAAGAACGAATGAAGACTGAGCTCAAGGTTTTTCTAAAAACCCTAAAAAGTAGTTGTACAGGCAACAAAAAGGAAAAAAACACCCATACTCCTTCGTTTGGACATCAAAGTTGCTACATCTGCAAAAACCACACTCATAGGACTATTAGGGAATTAGGTTTTATAGACAAAATAATATAAAAAATCAACAAAAATGGTAAAAAGTGAATAAATATGGGTAAAAAGAGTTTTTACCATTTCATTGTGATTTTGCCAAAAAATTTGCCCAATACACATCATTTTCCCCCAAATTTGTTTGCTCGATTGTGAAAGGCACAAGTGACCATTTGGCGAACTGTCTATGCCAATGAGGTAAGCTCTTAATCTCTCACCTTTTCCATGGTTTATTTTTAGTTTTCATTGGCAATTTTCAGGGTTTTAGGTCCATTTTAGGGCCATAACTTGCACCCGAGAATTCTCGTAGGATGGCCATGCGGGACCTGTGAGAATCTAGGATTCTCATAGACGACCTTAAGGGCACTTGCGAGAATCTCACACTGTGCTAAAGGGGTACCTGCGGGGGCTGAAATATGAAATTTAAAATTGTCCATTGCTTAATAAAAATTATGCCAAGGTTTGAAATAAGTTGTTGACCCTTCTCTTATGGCTCTTGTGCAGGTATTTGACCATCACAATGTTGGAGTTGTGAGAAAGAGAACATGAGGAGGAGGATTCCATTGCCAAGAATGACCTAGGTACCTTTGCTACCCTCCGAGACTGTGGGCTCTTGAAATTCTTCAGGATTCTAAGCATGAGGACCCAACTTAGATTGTTGGAATACCTAGTTCATATGTGGGACGTGGACCAACAGTTGTTTCATGTGGGAGTCCACACATTGACCCTAGATATCGAGGATATCTATTTTCTAATAGGGTTATCATGGCATGGGTACCATGCTAGCTTGACCTGTGGCCATGGCGACAGACTCCCTATGAGTGAGTATTGTCGTCGATACTGTGTTCCTGAGGTATAAAGAAGCAAGGGAAAGGTTACTATTTGGGGGGTTCAATACCTGACCCTGAAAACCATTTTGTTCACTATAGCACACATGGTTGGGAGCGTGGCTCCACACATGTCTCTCTAGAGCTACTTCTAATATGCCATAGAGTGCATAGAGCCACGAGTCTTCAACTGGTCGGATGCAGTTCTCCATAGTATGAAGAGGCAATTGACGAAGTGCAGGAGGGGAAACTTGAAGAAATTTGGGTACAGATCACTTTTGGTGTCCTTCTTCCTCGATAGGGTTCCATTGTTGAGACTATAGGTTGATTGGGGTTTACCGACCCCACAGGATCCGAGGATGTTGAGGTGGTGCAACGTTATGGCTTGACACGTAGCAGGCCCCATCATCAAGTACAATGATTCTTTTTTCGACTGGTTGCAGCCCCAGATGTTGATGATTGACGACTACGCATACGCTGGTTTGGATTTCCAAGGGGATCCAGATTTGGCCTTTCCTGAGGA
This sequence comes from Picea mariana, assembly GCA_032191745.1. Taxonomy (NCBI): domain Eukaryota; kingdom Viridiplantae; phylum Streptophyta; class Pinopsida; order Pinales; family Pinaceae; genus Picea; species Picea mariana. Next base: position 61,161 of record JASDQU010244511.1, read on the forward strand.
TGCTCAGTGGGGTGATTTAGGTAAGAAGCACACATTTTGTTCCGTTTAAATGTTTTTGCAATTTTTATCATATGAAATGTTTTTGTGTTTATCCAAGAACTAACCAAAAAATCTCTTTTTGATGGCACAAATGTGGGGCCATATCGACCTCTGGGAACGTCTCCTATTCAGTGGTGAGGAGAAGTAGCTCCAGTGGCGAGATGGGATGTCGAAGACTACGAGGCAGTGGAGAAAAACTTGGAGGGGTTGACTGCTGACATCCCGGATATGGCTATTAGGGAGATCCCTAGACGTTACCAGCGCCATATTGTGGGGGTGTCCGAGTCTATCATTCGACTACTTCATAGGGTGGCCTAAGCAGTCATGTGTTATCGTGAGTGTCATCCATGATGTTATTTTGTAGAAGCCATGGGCTTCGTATTTTTGAGATTTTGGTCCTTGGACATAAACTTTTTGTAAAAACTTTTGATCGTTATATACATGTATACGACTTCTATCGGCTTATCTTGTGTTGTGTTATAAAGGTAATGTGTGATTGGTTTATAAATGGCCCAAATCCTGTCTAACACATAGTTAGATAATGCATAAGTCAATCTATTTAGACATCTAGGAATGTGTTGATACTTAATATAATCAAAATAACGTTCCAAGAGGCGAATTCGTAAATATACCCGTAATAAAGTAGGATTTCGAATAACATAGACATTACTTAGCTACAGTACTACTAGCTACGAATCGAGTCGTATAACCAGGTGGAAGATTCCAAGTGAAATAACATCAATCAACAATTCGACAATGGCGCTATATTCTGCAATATTATTGGTCGCACGACCTAGGCACACACATCGAAGACTGATGAGTTCATTTGTAGGTGCGTAAATTGCCCATGCAACAGAAGAAAGATTCTAAGAACTATGGATAGCTCCATTGGCGAAGCCAATGTGGGGTAGAAAAGACTCCAACATCTGGAAACCAAGCACAACGTAACATAAGCGGTCAAGGGCAGAGACCAGATAACAAAAAAGAATACTGCAGTAACACACAAAGAGTATGATACAATAAAATACAAGCACTCATGCACATGTGATATTAGGCATAGTACTTCTTTAAATACAACCCATTTATGGGTTCAATTAAGGGGATACCATCATATTCTACTAGCTCATAAGTTCCTTTCTCCAAAACTTGTCTGACGATATAAGGACCTTTCCACATAGCTTCAAATTTTCCAGCTCCTAGCATATCCCAATCTTGTTCATATAGAAGAACCAGATCACTTTCAGAGAAAACGTGTGGCCTGACATGTTTGTCATATTGGGCTTTGACGCATTTCTTCTGGGCTTCTATAACCAGAGTGGAATTGCATTGGGTTTCATATAATTGCATAAGATACAAGAGATGTTCTTCTTCGGAAGAAGTGTTTGGGAGAAGTTTGACGGCTAGTTTCAAGGAGGGTATATCACATTCAGTTGGCAAGATGGCTTCGAGACCATAGACTAATTGGAATGGTGTAAATCCAGTAGCAGACTTAACGGATGTCCGGTAAGCCCACAACGCTGAAAACGACATCATGTGCCAACTCATTTTGTGAATCCCTATCATTCGTCGAAGCATGGTAATGAGGACCTTGTTTATTGCTTCAACTTGGTTGTTGGCTTGTGGGTAATAGGGTGTTGATATTTCATGGAGAAGACCCAATTTGTCAGTGAGTTTAGACATCATGAAGTTTCTAAAATGGCTACCGTGATCAGTAATGATAGCCTGAGGAACACGAAAACGAGCTATGATGTGATTGAAAATGAATAGTGTTGAAGTCTTTCTAGTATTGTCAAATTTTGGCATCGCCTCGGCCCATTTCATAAAATAATCTACAGCTACAATAATGTATCCATTCCCCTTGACCGAGTGAGGGTGACATGTCATGAAATCGATACTCAATTTCACAAAAGGACCAACGGAGACCACAGGGTGTAGAGGAGCGAGGTGTGATCGTATTTTATTGTTGTAAGTCTAGCAAGCGTGGAATTTTTTGAAGGCAATTATACAATCGTTGAATAAAGAGGGCCAAAAATACCCTTCTCATAAGATCTTCTGGGCAGTAGCATACCCAGACATGTGACCACCACAGGCTCCAGAATGGTAGTCATTAAGGTCTTTCTCGGCTTCGTCAAATGTGAGGCAGCGTCGAAAAACAGAGTCAATCCCACGATGATAAAGAGTATCACTGAGGATAATATACTGATGGGATTGATAGCATATATGACGGTGGTCAGTGCTAGAAAAATTGGTCTAAAAAGTCTGGGTCTGGATATATATGATGATATCTTTGTACCAAAGTTCATCAAAACTAATCAGGAAAAGGGATTCATCGGGTAATGAATCGACTGCTACATTTTCCATCTTAGAGAAGGGAAGGTTGCATATCAACTCAGCAAACACCAAGGATTTCATGGACTTAGTGCGTTCGAATTCTAAGTCAAACTCCTGGAGTATGATGATCCATTTAGAGTATTTCCCCCCTAGCAATTGGCGTGTAAGAATGTGTTGCATAGGGTTGCAGGTAGAAATTACCGTAGTCTTGCAAGAGAGGATATAGTGTCGGAAATGTTGGACAACTTGGAAGGCTGCAAAGGCCAGTTTTTCAACATGTAAATACTTGGTTTCGATAGTTGTGAGGCTTCGACTCAAGTAATAAATGACATGTTCTTCATGAGAATCATCCTCCTGGACGAGAACCATAACGATGGTATAGTTTGAGGCTGCGAGGTAAAGGAAATAATCACGACTATAATCAGGTGGGGAGAGTAGTGGGGTACATGTCAAAGAAATTTTTAAAGCTTCAAAAGCTTTGTTCGTAGTGGTGTCCCATATGAACTCAGAACCTTTATTGAGCAGATGCGTAAATCCAAGGGTTAGCTCAGCATAGTTTGGGATGAAACGATAAAGAAAGTTTACCTTCCCTTGCAAACTTTGTAACTAGAGAAGTGAGGAAGGAGGAGGGAGATTGAGAATCACCTCGACCTTTAAAGGATCTACCCTGATCCCTTGACGTGAAACAATAAATCCTAGAATTCGGCCAGATTCTACATATAAAACACATTTGTGGGGATTCAAGCGTATATGGTAAAATTGACATCGAAGAAAAATGGCACGAAAGTGTATTGGATGATCTACACAGCGCATGGGATGAGCGGGTAAGTCATTGAGATATGGCTGCACAATGTGCTTTATGTCATAAAAGATGTAAGACATAGAACGTTGAAAAGTTGCACCGACATTCTTTAAACCGAATGGGAGTTTCTAATAGGAGAAAGTTCACCAAGGACAAATAAAAGTGGTCTTGTGTTGGTCCACTGGTACGATATTGATTTGATTGTATCTGGAGAAACCATCGATCAGAGAGAATATTTCTCTTCCGGTGCAATTGTCGATGATCTGGTCAACGAAAGGGGTAGGAAATTTGTCTTTAGGACAAGCTTTGTTAATGTCCCTATAATCAATGCACACACGGATTGTGCCTTGTTTCTTATCGATGGGAACAATATTGTAAACCTAGTCAGTTAGAGCCACCGGGTAAGTGAAGCCAGCCTTAAGAAGTTTCTCAACTACAAGTTTGATAGCGACCGCTTTATGTGGGTGGACCGGACAAAGTCGTTGCCGGACGGGTTTGGCATCTGGGTATGTCTTAATCTCATGTATCACAATGTTGGGTTCAATACTCGACATTTCTTCATAGCTCCAGGTGAATACGTCACGAAATTCTTGAAACAGAGACTTATAGGTGACAACTTTGTCATGGGAACACGAAGCTCTAATATGCACATTTTCGACAATTTCAGGTTTTACAGATATGTCGAGGGGGATGGTGGGTGAGATATTACTTAAGTTCCCTTCATAGAATAGATCATGTGGAGACTTGGGAACTATAGAAATGACGACAACGGTCGACGGGGTCAAGATCTGTTGGTAACCCTCGATGGTGTGTTGTTCCAAAAAGAGAATGGAGCAATGATGTCCATCGTCCCAAGGGGTGTCTTCCATGGACATAACAGACATAATCATCTTGTTCATGGGAAAAATGACGTGGAATGGATCTGGAGATAAATCACCAAGAGAGGGGGTCGAAAGGGTTGTCAATTGAATGGCTTGATAAGCATATTCAACCGGACTTAGTGGCATTTCGTCGCCATATCGAAGATGATTGCCTGGGTTGGGTACCATCCATGGGTCGTAAGATGCAAGGGTTTCATTAACAGAAGTGGAGATCATGTTGATTGAGGCGACAAACGAATGTGGAACATTGGGTGGTGGGATGGGGAAAGTTCCCATCAATGAGGAATCTTTAAGAAGACCCACACTGACATTCTTGTATCCAGGGGGTTTTGGAAATGAACGGTACATTGTCAGTATGTGTATCGGAGTGGAAGAAGGCTAATTGGTCGGTAGTCACTACTTTTCCTTGATGTGGGAAACACACGACATGGAAAGGAGTCAACACAACCTCATTTATGGAATCAATCCAGCTATGTCCAAGTAGAAGGTTATAATCGAGAGGAGTGTCAAAGACCTCCACTTCAACTTGGACTATTTTTCCTTATAATGTAATAGGAAATGAAGGGAGGACACCTAAGGCTTAAAACTAGAGCCATTAAAGGCTTTGATCATGTTGTGGGATTCATTCAAAGGAGGATAGTTGATGGCTTTCCAGTGGGTAATAGACATGACACAAGTTGAGGCACCCTCATCAGTTACCGTTCTACAAATTTTTTTGTCGGAGACAATAACTTGTATTTGGAATGCGAGTTGAGGGGGTAACCTTGGAATGTGATCGTCCAAGTAAAAAATTATTAAATTCATATCTGTAGGGTTGATTCCACCAATAGCTTTCAACAGTGCCTTCTGTTGTATAGGACAACTCTGAAGGAATTCAAGGGCTGACATCGTGGATGGTGCTTGGGCCAGATCTTCGACAATGTTGTAGTTTTTGGAAGCACGTGCATGAGGATTGAAAGCCGATTTTTGAACAACACCCTTTGGAGGAGGGCGAAGAACTGTATCTAGGTTCAGTCATTTGAGATGAAGAGGACCATTGGTAGGTGGAGTCATGGGAGATGGTTGGACCAACAAAGGAGGTATCGTATCAACCTTCTCTTTGGAGGAAGAATAATCTTTGGCTCGAGTGGTGAGTGTGATGTCATTCTTGATGGAATCGCCAGTACACATTAAGACATAGGATGTATTGGAGGGGGAAGGTTGGTCATGAAAGACCAATTGGGCATGTTGTTGATATGGGAAGGGCTGTGATAAAATGGCCGGAGTGGGGGGTTTCATGGTCCCTTGAAGGAACTTAGTAACCTCGATTCATTGTAGAAAATCCTTAGTGTAGTGATCATCACCGTAGATAAGACAAGGGTACTGGGTTTTCCCTTATCCCTATCATCAACAGGTGGTGTTTTAGTTTTCTCAGTTTGTGAATTATTTTTGTCCTCCTTATTCTTACCCTTTCCTTTTCTAGATTTGTTTTTGCTTGCAGGGGTAGATTGAACAGAATTTACCTCAGAAGTCTTGCCGGTGGGAGGGGTAGGAGATGGAGCATTTTGAAAATTAGAAGAAATGGGTTTGGCTTTGTTTCCAGAGGTTTGGACGGAATGAGGTTGGGCATGGAAAGTGCTAATAACACCGTCGGCTGCATGGGAAGCAGCAGGGGTAGTTGAAGTAGTGGAAGTAGAAGGACGAGGCACATTAGGGAGTAAGTCACAAAGAGTACCTGTTTGTAAGTAAATGAGGTCTAGATATTGGGCATGACTGGTTGCCTACTCTTCGGTGACCAATCCACCCATGGAAATGTCATGACTGATTTCATTCATGAATGATTTTGTGAACCACTCTGCCAGCAACTGATTGGGAAGTTCGAGTTTGATGAGATGTCATCTCCATCGCCACTCATGAATGTGATCAGAAATATGAGTGGCCTTAGTTTGTTTGAAAGAACTCAAAATCTCGATTCCCATTTCGTAGCGAATTGGTAACTGGTAGTGGGTGAGGAAATCCATAGCAAGGGTGTTGAATTCGATGAAGAAGTCTCATTGTAATTCTATATACCACTTCGCGGCGGAACCTGTGAGGGTTCGCTAAAAAAGGTGTAAATGAATAGATTCATCCATCAAGGAGTTGGATGAGCACCAGAGGTGAAAATTCATTACATGATTGTTCGGGTCCTCTCCTATCTTACCGTTGAATTTAGGTATATCGGATGTTAGCTTGGCCGTTATGGAGGGCCATTGAGGAGAGTGATGGATCATATCATTTAAAATTCTCGACAGATCCGGAAGGTCCAGGGTGGCTAAGAAAGGTAACTGTCGATTCACATGTGGGTACTGGTGACTTTGGGGGGGAAGTCTCGTTGATAAACCAGTGGGACCATAATCAATTTGCATGTAATGCGAAGATCCAGGTAGATTTGGTTGTTGGTGTGGAAGCAAGTAATTCATAGGGTTTGTAATGTCCCCAAGGCCAAGCCCTGTTGTAAATCATGTCTATGAATTATAGAGCTTGCATTATGAATTGTAATTATGTTTTATAGGTTGGTGAGACAAGTTTATATAAGTTGGTGATGTTATGTGTTATTAGGCCAGATAGCCTAAGTGTTAAGGCTGAGAGCCTTCTTTTGTATATGTAATCATGCAGAACATTAATAAAAATATAAACACCACTGCGTGCAGACCGACCATGATGAATGAGTGATGGGGGACTAAGATTCCATAGATTGGGTAAGGGATTGGGGGCTAGAAGGTTGGAAAGAGAGGCTAAGCGTTGAGCCTAGGGGCTTAGGTCCTTGGGAATAATATTTTAATATTATTCCAAAAGCCATGTGAAATATATGTTGTGTCCTAAGTTCTTAGAGAGGAATGCATGTTGATGGAGTGCATGCAGCTTCATGGGTGACATGTGTCAACCCAAGCACATGCAGTTAAAAAAACTGTAGAATTCAGCCATGGAGGGGGTCTCTCCTCATTCCATCATCGTTTGCGTCTGATTTCGGATACCCTCACGCATCTCTGAGAACCAGAAAACTGAGACCAAAAAATCATCCGTCTGATTCTGTTATTGGTCTGCATCTGCCCTTGACATAACTATGCACTGTTGAGAGAATTGGTCAGGAGGGGAAATTCAACTTGTGAGTTCCAGAACCCAGTCTATCCGCCATTGCAGAGTTGAATCCTTACTCGATATGTCTTTAGGTTGTTGTTTTCTATTTTCCTAAGTGGGGTTGTCTTGTGGTTATCCTCACCATGCAGAAATTGAGTCAGAAGGGGTTGAAGAACTAAGTTTTAAAGCCCTTAGTTGAATAAGTAGCCTATCAGGCCTGTGAGAAGCTATTTCCAGGTGAAGGAGTCTACTGGGAAGTGGTATTCTTCTAGAGAGAGTCCAGTGCCAGCCACAGAGCTCTAAGACTTCCTGATCTGGCTTGTTTCCAAGACCCAGAGAGGGAGGTGAAGCACTGATGGACTATGCTTATGAAGGTGTATACTCTCAAGCGGAACAGGCATGTGGGGAATGAGAGTTCATGAGTAGTGGGCGTAAGAAGGAATCCTCAGAAGAATCCTTCTGGTTCTTCTATGCAGTTTTCCCTGTAACCTCAACCCAGACTAGGATTCCTTGCCTTGGATGGAGCTTAGTCCTACCTTGGGGGTGACCCGCTACTGAGCATGATGCGTAGCATGGTCTAAGGCTGGGAGGTTTGTGGAAGGCCTGCACGTGGTTGGTGGAATTACCATGGTTTCAAATATAAGTATCAACTTATGCTTAATATTATGTTTTGCATGCCTGTAAGTCATATATATATCATGTATTTTGTTGTGCATATGAATTATTGTTAATGATAGGGATTATTTATGTTAGTAGTAATCTTGTGCTTACTCTGAGTTAAATGTGTTTAATACGATTTAAATGCATGTTATTAATTAATTATGAGAATGATGTTGTTTCGCATAGTAGCGTTTGCCTGGCCAGTGGGATGACAGTTGGGGATGTTACAATATGGTATCAGAGCCTAGTTTCAATGATGAGCCTGGATGGGCCGGATAAGTCATCTTTGGACCAAGTTTTTGAGAAGAAATTGTGACTGGAGGACTAATTTTAGACCTCAGAATGTTTCTGAGTGTCAACAAACTACTTAACCATCATACAAAGATCAGGAGGTGTAGCGGTATTATAAAACTACAGTTGGCATGGTATATGGCCACAGGGAGAGAGAGAACTCCACACCATAAGTGTTGGATCAAGTAGATGAAGGTTCAAAAGGAGGGTACCAAGTCATTGGCCAAAAGTCCTTGAGAAGCAGAGTTGGACGGTCATAATTCTCTCTGGAGAACTCGCGAAATCGTGAGGGCCGTAAGATGGCCAGAAGTTGCAAGGTGGTTAGTGGATGGAGAAACTCACTACCCTAGGATCTAAAATAAATGTGAGTCGTTGATCGTGGTTGGTTTGAACCGTTGGATCATTTCGTGAATTTAGGGATGGTGAACTTGGAGCGCAGGCCAAATTCTTGGTCACTCCAAGTCTCGAATCGCGAAAGAGATTAGCAAGGGTAGAATCGGACGTGGAGCACTTCCAGGAAGAAGTGTCAAAATCCCGTGAGTCGTCGGATCCAGCCAACTAGTGAGGAAGTTAGGGATAAATATCTTTGATAGGTGTAAGCATAGGAGAGATATAGACTATTAGATCCAAATCATCGAGGATCGTTGGATCTCGTACAAGAACTCATGTATCATAATTCGGGGATTGAAGTGACAAGAGATTTGGAGTCGCCACATCGTGAACTCCCGGTTACCAAAAACTTGAAACCCCGAAATCCCGAAATGATCTACATCATAGATCATAGGAGAGGAGATTGAACATTGGATCAAGTAGATGAATAGACCGTAATTTCATAATTTCGGCAAACAAAAGTTTGAGATGTGTAGATGCATGAACTCCTGATGCCCGAAACTCTGAAACGAAAAGTAAAAGTAGTGGGGCCCCCTGACATCACTGGGAGTGAGGTGGACCTTATTAAGGACACCATGTGTCACTACCTTGGTGGGTGACAACTGTTTTTTGGGCCCAGAGGGAAAGGAAATCGAATTTTTGGAAGTTGAGAGTTGGAGAGGGAAGCAAGTGCGAGAACCTCCGGGACCTAAACCCCAAAACCCAAAACCCCGAAATCCCAAAACCTGAAGTTTCATTTGGAGAGCCTTGTAGCACCTATCAGTTTAGTGTTTGATCACGGCCCATGGACACATGGGTTGGGGACTAAGAAAATGGGGGCTATCACCAAAAATTACAGAGCCAAACAGAGCTTAGAAAATTCATGGAATCGAAACATTTTCTTATTTGCGTTGGTTTCTGAATGTTGTAGTTTAATTAAGGGTTTAATTCCTGACGAAATTCGATTGACTGCATGTTGTGTGTGCAGAGTTCAATCAGTGTCAGGACAATGGTGAATTGACGCCGAGTATAGAAATGGAAGAGGTGTGAATTGCCTCCAATTCAGAGAATGAAAGAGAAGGAAGGGATGTCAACTTGGGAGTCGAAGGATTGAACTCCTATGGGCACAGAAGAGAACTGGATAAGGAAGGGCATGTGATGAAAATCATTGAAAGATTGCAAAAATATGCCTAGGCTCACTGAGCCGATAGCCAAAATCTCATGAGGGTCAGGGATCGGTAGGGTGAATTCAACTTAAAGATGTTGAAGAACCTGGAAAGAATAGAAAGGAAATTGGAAAAGGAGAGTGACACAAGAAAAATAGGGAGTCGCAGGACCCCTGAGAGAAAAATAAGATCGAGGAGTGGTAGAAGACATTGTCGTCACTCCCCAAAGCATTCTAATAAGGAAGCACATAGTAGTTTAAGCCCAGCCCGTACCAAAAAACACTGAAGATCTAGAGTGGATGAATTGAAAGGGGAGATGAAAAAGATTAAGCCTCCTGCGTTTGATGGAGAACATAAGAAGGAGGAAGATGTTGAAACATGGTTGCTTGGCATGAGGAAATATTTCCAACTACATAATTATTCCTCTCATGCAAAAGGAAGAATTGTGATGTATCAACTAAAAGGAAAAGCATCCATGTGGTGGGATGAGCTTGTGAAGGTGCAGCACGTTAAAGAGAAAGATATCACATGGAAGGAATTCAAGAGGTATTTCGAGAGGAAATACCTAACTAAAATATACTATGACAGAAAGATGAAGGATTTATTTGAACTCAAGTTGGGAAGCATGACCATTGATGAATACGAACGAAGGTTTTTGGAATTATTGAAGTATGTTCCATTCATCAAAGATGAGGCTATCAAGATTCAGAGTTATCTGAGTGGAATTCCACCTCCCATTGGTGACAAGATTCAGTATGATGATCCTAATACTATGGAAGAAACAATAAGAAGAGGGAAATGCTTATATGAGTAGCAAAGAGAAAATCCTACCTTTCGGAAGGCTTGGGATGACCAGAAGAAGTTTAAGAAAGAACAGAGGCAGAAGGGAAACAAACCTCCCTTTTTTAGAAATAGTCCTCAGGACATCCATCATTTAGAGAGATGAGAATGGATGAAATGGGGGAAAAAAGGTTGAGACAGACGCCCATTCAATGTTGGGGCTGTAAAGATAACCACAAGTACAGAGATTGTCCCCATAAAAATGGAAAAGCAAGAGTTGTCCATAATGTTCAACAAGTTGAAACAGTGGAGGACATGGGTAGTAGAATGCCAAGGATATATGCGGCCCTGTACAACAAGCAAGATGAATTTCAGTCGCACATGATTGAAGTGGAAGGTATGATTAACAACCAACCATTTATTATTTTAATTGATTCAGGGGCTAGTCATGGTTATGTAGATCCTAGGGTGGTGAAAAGTTTGCATTTATCAAGAAGAAAACATGAAAAGTCTTGGTTAGTGCAGTTGGCTACAGGAACCAAGAGGAAAGTCACTGAGTTGGTTAAGTCTTGTCTGGTGGACATGAAGGGATTGAGCACGAAGGCTGAATTGAATATTTTGCATTTAGGCTCTTATGACTGTTTAATTGGGATGGACTAGTAGGACCAGCATCATGCCCTCCTGGACTATCATAACATGGAATTTACATGCCTGTATGAAGAGGGGAATCGGAAAATAGTCCAAGGAATTCCCAGAGCTGTGGTTATTAGAGAAATCTCAGCAATGCAGTTGAAAAAGTGCTACATGAAAGGATATCAATTATTTGTAGACCGTGTGGAGGAAGCATCCAAAGATGAAGTCTCAAAGATTGGAGACCATGTAGTACTAACAGAGTTTGAAGATGTATTTCAGGAGGTACCCAGACTACCTTCAAAGAGAGATATCGATTTCTCTATAAATTTGATGCCTGGAGCAGCTCCAGTGTTGAAAGATCCTTATAGAATGAGTACTCCAGAGATTAAAGATTTGAAATTGTATCTTCAAGAGATTCTAAAGAAGGGGTACATTCGCCCAAGTGTGTCACCTTGGGGTGCCCCAGTCCTGTTTGTAAAGTAGAAGGATGGGACGTTGAGGTTGTTCATTGATTTAAGATAGTTGAACAAAGTAAGGTGCGAAAATATTTTTGAAGATATATATCAGATCAGGATATCACCAGGTAAGAATAAATGATGAAGACATTAGCAAGACCACCTTTAGAACAAGGTATGGTCATTACGAGTTCACAGTGGTACCATTTGGGCTATCGAATGCACCTGCTATTTTTATGTGCTTGATGAATGGTGTATTCAGGGACTATCTAGACAAGTTTGTCATAGTCTTCCTGGATGACATTTTGGTGTATTCCAAGTCAAAGGAAGAGCATGAACAACACCTGAGGATGGTGCTGCAAGTGTTGAGATAACACCAGTTGTATGCCAAGTTGATCAAATGCTCGTTTTATCAAAGGCAAATCAATTACTTGTGGCACATTATTTCAGAAGAAGGGATCATCGTGGATCCTGAGAAGGTTGAGGCCATCAAAAAATGGTCAGCTCCAAGGAATGTGGCAAAAGTTAGATCTTTTATGGGTCTAGTGGGATATTACAGAAGGTTTATCACAGGGTTCTCAAAGATAGCTCACCCTATCACTTCTGTTAGCGTCAGAAGTCACCCCTATATTGCTAACAGGAGCAGAGCCCAATGCCCATCAGTTTTATGTCACTATTTGTTTAATGGGGTGATCAAATGGATAAAGACTCAAGAAGATAAAACCTTAACTCAGGAAACCAAGCCCGGTATGTATGTAGAAAGGGAGGTCTTGATCCAACTTCTATCAGTGAATGGATTAAAGGGTGGTAGATAGAAGACTTGTGAGAAGCACGAGAAAGACTGCCTCGAGCGACAAGCCTTTGGAATCTTGAGGATGAAAAAATCAGAAGCCAAGATCCTCTTGGTCCAAAGCTTCAAGGAGCTTAAGAGTGACTCAACTGGATCCTCCAATTCTAAGTCATTCAGCACTACAAAAATAACAGGAACCGATTAGAAACAATATAACTGTTACAGTGATCCAACCTACATCATCCTATAACAGCTACAACTCGATTGGATCCTCCAATTCCGAGCTGTTCTAACACAGAAAACAAAGAAATGGAAAGAAGCTGACATCCATAAAGTAAAAAATCTCAAATGACATATACATAAAACAGAGCAACCAACGCTTCATAAGAACTTTACAATCGGGAGCCTTGCTCAACCATCGACCCCCCCCCCCTTTTTAAAAATGCAAAAAATGAGTACATANCTCTTCAATCAAACTTCGGACGAAAACCCTTCATTAGATGTCTTCTTAACTTCACATGGCCTTTCCAGGGGAGGTAGTTGAAACATTAAAGGCCAAAATGGCGTGTGCAGACTTCCTCTGGTCATATGAGAACTTGACGTGACCCCCCTTTTAGAGAAAATCAGTGTACAGGACCATCTCAAGTAGACTATCTGTCGAAACCTCCATGTCTTGCATTCAGTAAGTGAGTCGAGGTTTCAACTACCTCCATTCTCCTTCATTTAATTCCTTAGCAAGGACCTAGATCAGGGTCGGGCCGAACTGGTCTTTCGGAGAACGCAGTGATCCTTTCTGCAGCTAAGCCCGCATTTCGGCCCCTTTGCACAACTCTTTTTCTTTCCCCAAGTGATCGGGCGTCAAGACCATGGGCCCAGCTCCTGGGTGTTTTTGGGGCTTCGTGCCTCGAGGCTGGGAGGAGGCTAATCCTTGCTCTTTTAAGTCACGATGTGCGAAGGGGCGATAGAACCTAATCGCACATCACGTAACCCTCTTTTGATCGGACGGCCTGAAACACTTTCGACGATACTGTGGGCCCATCATTAAAAGTTCTTTTCCTTTCGCGATTTTCGAGTTCGTGGGTCAAAGACCCTCGGCTCCCTTTTCTAAACTCCCAATACCCAAGATGGCGATACGGGTCGGGCCCCTTTTCTGGTCAGCTCTCTCTGCATGTAACCGTCAGCTAGAGCCCAAGTACTAATGCCTCTCGCAACCCACAGCTTTGCGAGCTGGAGTATCGAACTTTGGCATTCTCCCCTTGCGAAGTCTCCAGACGTGATGGTCAGCGAAGGTTGACCCCCTCTAGGCACTTTTCGTAACTCGCAACCTCGCACAACTAAAAGACATATTCTGCCCTCCAAATTTATGAACCCCGAGTTTGAGAAATAACTACTGCGCTTATACTGATTGTGATTGACACCCCTTGAAAACCTTTTTGCGCCATCTTAACTGCGCATGGCTCCTACAAGGAGGGTAGCTGAGCCATTAAGTGTTGAGCTAGCGTGCGTAGACTTCTCTGTCTAGTCGAGGAATTCGGCATGGTTTCTTTGGAAAAATTGGTACACAGGACCTCTTCGAGCAGACCGTTTTCTAGACCCTCCATTCCCCACACTTAATGAATGAAAGGAGGTTTCAACCACCCGTTCTCATCATCATTTACTCCAAGTGAAAATCAGGATCGAGGTCACATCAAATGGCACTTGGAGATCATGACGATCCTTTCGACGACTGGACTCAGCGCCTTTGGCCCCCCTTTTTCATAGTTCCTTTCTTCCTCAAGTGACCATGGGCTATGACCCTGTGCTTACTCCCAAAGGTGCTTTCGGCGTTTGCTAATATGAAGGGGCTGATCCTTGCTTCTTGAAATTGTGATGAGTGAAACGCCGAGATGACTTAATCTGGCGCCATGCGTCCCTCTAGATCTGACGGCTCTGAACTCTCCCGACAATGCTGTGGGCCTGGGCCCTGGACACTCCCGGCACCTCGCGCATCGGGGATATGAAGGAGTTTCTCTTTGTGCGTCGCAGTTGCGATGAGCCTAATCGCGCGCCAGGTGTCTCCTGTGGATGGATGGTCAAGATTGCCTCGTAATACTGTAGGGCCTACTTTGAGCACCTTCGGTGCTTTCGGGGTTTGGGGTTTTGAGAGATAGGACAACATGGAACCTTTACCCCTCGAACTCTCGATTGCCGAAACGCTGACGCGAGTGGATCTCGCGCCACGCGTCCTCTGGATGGATGACTATTATCTTTCCCTGCACACAATATGGGCACCATCCATTGCATTATCTTCGATGCACCTTTCTATTTGCAATTTCCCGCCAACCGTTGATATGCTCATATGGATGGATCCAGACCATTGACACTATAATTTTGCCCACTCGCTTGATTTTAAGTCCAAAAAGGACTTCTTATGTTCGCTGCACTTAGGCACTCCTCGTGCAACCTGCAGACCTAGATATCCCGATGCCAAAGATAAGTAATGTTGCTAACATTAGGCTCCATGGGGGATAGATTCATCCCTGTGATGCTCTAAGGACTCATTTTTCAGTTTCAGTGCCTTGCTGTTGGGCTATGGAGTCAAGCTCAAAACATCCCGCTGCTGAAAATACAAGCCAAAAAATAAAAGAAACAAAATAAAGATACATGCTCAAAGGAGCTTATTTATATACAATCCTAAACTAATAAAACACTTTACATGGGGCTAGGTGAAAGAAGATTTCCACCATAGCCATTCAAGCAGCTTCCTGGATAGAAGATCCTTCCTTCTTTCAATGATCATCAGCAGATGGTGTAACCGCGACAGTAGAATGGTTACATTCTTCAGCTCCTCCTTACAGGCTAGAGTGGAGATGAAATAGGGCGGCTCCAAGGCATAGGGGAAATGCCACTCCATGTACTCGCTGACAGGATCATAGAATGAGTGGAAAATTTCGGAAAATTGGTGACAGGCAGCCTCCTCTGCTACACAGTTGTTCTCATGTGGCTGAATATCTCTGACAAGCACAGGTGAGTGGACAATTGTCATAGGCTCACTGATCTCGGGTGGTGGCTGCTCGATTACTGGCTCTGGATAGAAAAAGAAATGCACGCTCAGTCGTTCCTCTGGTTCCTCCTCCTCTTTTCCGTGCACTCCCCCATCTTGTGAAATAGGAACGGTCTCCCGATCCTTATCTTCAATTCCAAATGTAAATACATCATGGGAAATCTCATGAAGGAAGAAAGAGAAATCCTCTTCCACAATGGCTTCTTCGCTTAAATCTGAGACAGCAGGCTCATCGGGGGCAGATGCTAACACATCCAAGAAATCTTCAATAATCTCTTCAAAAGATCTACTTAGATCATCTACCTCGAAGACTGGAAAATCCTCTTCGCTGTCTTCATATTCCAATTTTGCACATTGGGGAGTGGGGAATATTACCTGCTCCACTAGTTCACTCAGGTCATCTTCTTCCTCCTAGGCTGGAAAATCCTCTTTGCTATCTTCAGATTGCAATTTTTCACATTGAACAGAGAGATACTTCACCTGTTCCCTCATCTCACTCAGGGTGTCTTCTTCCTCCTTGGGATATTCATCACTTCCATAACACTCCTCTAATGTAGACGAATGGGGAGGAGAAAGGAATGATTTATGATCCAGGTCGTCAGGATTATCCTCACAGCCTATGTCAGAAATAGCTTCATTTTGTACAGAGTTGTGGTATCCCTCACCACAGTTATGACAAATTAACTTGGAGGGATAAAACTCCTGACAATAGGCGATGAAAGCTGCATGAAACTCTGAGAGTGAAGAAATGCTAGCAGGGGGTAAAGAATGATACCATTTACGTGCATCCCCTGCTAATGAGAACATGAACATCTTAAGTAATACATTCTCATGATGTATCTCCCACTAACGCATGAGTTCATGAAACTCGATGAGGTGTTGAGCAGGGTTGTCCTCTTCACATTTTCCAAATATGGGCAAATAACCACCCCATTCATTCAGAGAGGGGGAAACATTAGGAAAACCGGGAATAGTAGAAAAATTAAAAGGAGCAAACCTGTGAGCAAGGATTTTCTCCATATCGAACCAGTGGAGTCGCCAATCAATCCTTGAATCATGGAGTCGCCAGGTCAAATATGCGCAACTTCGAATGTGTCTGGTCCTTGTTCACCATCAAAGGCCAGATACTAACATTGTTGCTAGCCCAGGAAGCTTCTCAGGCTGAGAAAGAAGTTGTTGAAACCTTCTCGAGAAAGCTCCTCTGGGTCAACTTTCAGGTGTGCCAACAGTAGCCACAACTGAAACAGTGAAGTGGAAACAATGGAGTCACCACAGTGGAGTCGCCAGGTGCACTGTAGCAATCTTGAAGGGCTCTAATGTCTTATGCACCTTCAAAATCAGAGGCTCAATGTCGTTCTGCCCAGGGAAAATATTCAACTTCTTCCCCGGCAACGGCACCAGAAATGTTAGCGTCAGAAGTCACCCCTGGATTGCTAGTAGGAGTAGAGCCCAGCGCCCATCAGTTTTATGTCACGATTTGTTTAATGGGGTGATCAAATGGTTAAAGACTTGAGAAGATAAAACCTTAACTCAGGAAACCAGGCCTGGTATGTATGCAGCAAGGGAGGTCTTGATCCAACTTCTGTCAGTGAATGGATTAAAGGGTGGTAGATAGAAGACTTATGAGAAGGATGAGCAAGACTGCCTCAGGCGACAAGCCTTCAGAATCTTGAGGATGAAAAACTTAGAAGCCAAGATCCTCTTGGTCCGGAGCTTCAAGGAGCTAAAGAGTGACTCAACTGGATCCTCCAATTCTAAGTCGTCCAGCGCTATGAAAATAATAGGAACCGATTAGAAACAATGTAACTGTTACAGTGATCCAACCTACATCATCCTATAACAGCTACAACTCGACTGGATCCTTCAATTCTGAGCTGTTCTAACACAGAAAACAAAGAAATGGAAAGAAGCTGACATCCATAAAGTAAGAAATCTCAAATTCCATATACATAAAAAAGATCGACCAGCGCTTCATCAAAACTTTACAATCAAGAGCCTTGCTCAACCATCGATCCCCCCCCTTTTTAAAAATGCAAAAACTGAGTACTTATACTCGGACAGATTTTCCCAATAGAGGCGCACTCACCCTTCAAGGCATAGCGTCTCTTCAATCAAACTTCAGATGGAAACCCTTCGTCAGACGTCTTCTTAACTTTGCATGGCCTTTGCAAGGGAGGTAGCTCAAACATTAAAGGCCAAAATGGCATGTGCAGACTTCCTTTGGTCAGATGAGAACTCGGCGCGACCCCCCTTTTGGAGAAAATCAGTGTACGAGACCATCTCAAGTAGACTTCCTGTCGGAACCTCCATGTCTTGCATTCAGTAAGTGAGCCGAGGTTTCAACTACCTCCATTCTCCTTCATTTAATTCTTTAGCGAGGACCAAGATCAGGGTTAGGCCGAACTGGTCTTTTGGAGAACGCGGTGATCCTTTCTATGGATAAGCCCGGCATTTCGGCCCCTTTGCGCAACTCTTTTTCTTTCCCCAAGTGACTGGGCATCAAGACCGTGGGCCCATCTCCTGGGCATTTTCGGCGCTTCGTGCCTCGAGGCTAGGAGGAGGCTGATCCCTGCTCTTTGAAGTCACGATGTGCGAAGGGGCGATAGAACCTAATCGCACATCAAGTACCCCTCTTTTGATTGGATGGCCCGAAACAGTTTCGGCGATACTCTGGGCCCGTCATTAAAAGTTATTTTTCTTTCACGATTCACAAGTTCGTGGGTCAAAGACCCTCGGCTCCCTTTTCTAATCTCCCGATCCCCAAGATGGCGATACAGGTCAGGCCCCTTTTTTGGTCAGCACTCTCTGCATGTAACCGTTGGCTAGAGCCCAAGTACTAACGCCTCTCGCAACTCATGGCTTCGCGAGCTGGAGTATCAAACTTTGACACTCTACCCTCGCGAAGTCCCGAGACGCGATGGTCAGCGAAGGTTGACCCCCTCTGGGCACTTTTCATAACTCGCAACCTCACGCAATGAAAATACATATACCGCCCTCCGAATTTACGAACCCAGAGTTCGAGAAATAACTACTGCGCTTATACTGATCGCGATTAATGCCCCTTGAAAACCTTTTTGCACCATCTTAACTGCGCATGGCTCCTGCAAGGAGGGTAGCTGAGCCATTAAGTTCTAAGCTAGCGTGTGAAGACTTCTCTATCTAGTCAAGGACTTCGGCATGGTTTATTTGGAAAAAATCAGTACACAAGACCTCTTCGAGCAGACCATTTTTCAGACCCTCCATTCCCCACACTTAATGAATGAAAGGAGGTTTCAACCACCCGTTCTCATCATCATTTACTCCAAGTGAAAACCAGGATCGAGGTCGCATCAGATGGTACCTGGAGATCACGACGATCCTTTTGGTGACTGGACTCAGCGCCTTTGGCCCCCCTTTTGCACAGTTCCTTTCTTCCTCAAGTGACCACGGGCTATGACCTTGTGCTTACTCCCAAAGGTGCTTTTGTTGTTCACGTATATGAAGGGGCTGATCCTTGATTCTTGAAATCGCAATGAGCGAAACACTGAGATGGTTTAATATGGCACCACGCGTCCCTCTAGATCTGACGACTCTGAACTCTCTTGACGATGCCGTGGGCCCGGGCCCTAGACACTCCCAACACCTTGCGCATCGGGGATATGAAGGAGCTACTCTTTGTGCATCGGAGTCGCGATGAGAAAATATGCGAGGAACCTAATCGCGTGCCAGGTGTCTCCTATGGCCGGATGGTCAAGATTTCCTCATGATACTGCAGGCCCTACTTTGAGCGCCTTCGGCGCTTTCGGGGTTCAGGGTTTCGAGAGATAGGACAACATGGAAACTTTACCCCTCGAACTCTCGATTGTCGAAACGCTGACGCGAGTGGATCTTGCACCATGCGTCCTCTAGATGGACGGTTGTTATATTACCCTACACACAATATGGGCGCCATCCATTGTGTTATCTTCGATGCACCTTTCTATTCACGATTTCCCGCCAACCGTTGATATGCTCATATGGATGGATCCAGACCATTGACACTATAATTTTGCCTGCTCGCTTGATTTTAAGTCTGAAAAGGACTTCTTCTATTCGCTGCGCTTGGGCACTCCTCGTGCAACCTGCAGACCTAGATATCCCGATGCCGAAGACAAGTAATGTTTCTAACATTAGGCTCCATGGGGGATAGAGTTGTCCCTGTGATGCTCTAAGGACTCATTTTGCAGTTTCAGTGCCTTTTTGTTGAGCTATGGAGTCAAGCTCAAAACATCCCGCTGCTGAAAATACAAGCCGAAAAATAAAAGCAACAAAATAAAGATACATGCTCAAAGGAGCTTATTTATATACAATCCTCAACTAATAAAACACTTTACATGGGGCTAGGTGAAAGCAGATTTCCACCATAGCCATTCAAGCAGCTTCCTGGATAGAAGCTCCTTCCTTCTGTCAATGATCATCAGTAGATGGTGTAACCATGATAGCAGAACAGTTACATTCTTCAACTCCTCCTTACAGGCTGGAGTTGAGATGAAATAGGGCGGCTCCAAGGCATAGGGGAAATGCCACTCCATGTACTCGCTGACAGGATCATAGAATGAGTGGAAAATTTCAGAAAATTGGCGACAGGTAGCCTCCCCTACTACACAGCTATTCTCATGTGGCTGAATATCTCTAACAAGCACAGGTGAGTGGACAACTGTTGTAGGCTCATTGATCTCGGGTGGTGGTTGCTCACTGACTGGCTCTGGATAGAAAAAGAAATGCGTGCTCAGTCGTTCCTCTAGTTCCTCCTCCTCTTTTCCGTGCACTCCCCCATCTTGTGAAATAGGAACGGTATCCCGATCCTTCTCTTCAATCCCAAATGTAAATACATCATGGGAAATCTCATGAAGGAAGAAAGTGCAATCCTCTTCCACAATGGCTTCTTCGCTTAAATCTGAGACAGCAGGCTCATCGGGGGCAGATGCTAACACATCCAAGAAATCTTCAATAATCTCTTCAAAAGATCTACTTAGATCATCTACCTCGAAGACTGGAAAATTCTCTTCGCTATCTTCAGATTCCAATTTTTCACATTGGGGAGTGGGGAATATTACCTGCTCCACTAGTTCACTCAGGTCATCTTCTTCCTCCTAGGCTGGAAAATCCTCTTCGCTATCTTCAAATTCCAATTTTGCACATTGAACAGAGAGATACTTCACCTGTTCCCTCATCTCACTCAGGGTGTCTTCTTCCTCCCTGGGATCTTCATCACTTCCATAACACTCCTCTGATGCAGACGAATGGGGAGGAGAAAGGAATCATTTCTGATCCAGGTCGTCAGGATTATCCTCACAGCCTATGTCAGAAATAGCTTCATTTTGTATAGAGTTGTGGTATCCCTCACCACAGTTATGACAAATTAACTTGGAGGGATAAAACTCCTGATAATAGGCGATGAAAGCTGCATGAAACTCTGAGAGTGAAGAAATGCTAGCAGGGGGTAAAGAATGATACCATTTACATGCATCCCCTACTAACGAGAACATGAACATATTAAGTAATACATCCTCATGATGTTTCTCCCACTGACGCATGAGTTCATGAAACTCATTGAGGTGATGAGCAGGGTTGTCCTCTTCACATTTTCCAAATATGGGCAAATAATTTCCCTATTCATTCAGAGAGGGGGAAACATTAGGAAAACCAGTAATAGCAGAAAAATTAAAAGGAGCAAACCTGTGAGCAAGGATTTTCTCCATATCGAACCAGTGGAGTCGCCAATCGATCCTTGAATCATGGAGTCACCAGGTCAAAGATGTGCAGCTTCAAATGTGTTTGGTCCTTATTCACCATCAAAGGCCAGATCCTAACGTTGTTTCTACCCCAGGAAGCTTCTCAGGCTAAGAAAGCAGTTGTTGAAACCTTCTCGAGAAAGCTCCTCTGGGTCAGCTTTCAGGTGTGCCAACAGTAGCCACAGCTGAAACAGTAAAGTGGAAACAATGGAATCGCCACAGTGGAGTCGCCAGGTGCACCATAGCAATATTGACGGGCTTTGATGTCTGATGCACCTTTAGAATCAGAGGCTCAATGTCGTTCTTCCCAGGGAAAATCTTCAACTTCTTCCCCGGCAACAGCACTAGAAATGTTAGTGTTAGAAGTCACCCCTAGATTGCTAGCAGGAGCAGAGCCCAATGCCCATCATTTTTATGTCACGATTTGTTTAATGGGGTGATCAAATGGATAGAGACTTGAGAAGATAAAACCTTAACTCAGGAAACTGGGCCTGGTATGTATGAAGCAAGGGAGGTCTTGATCCAACTTCTGTCAGTGAATGGATTAAAGGGTGGTAGATAGAAGACTTGTGAGAAGGATGAGCAAGACTACCTCAGGCGACAATCCTTC
>JASDQU010244511.1:83010-97784 GCA_032191745.1 Picea mariana
TAACAGGAACCGATTAGAAACAATGTAACTGTTACAGTGATCCAACCTACATCATCCTATAAGAGATACAACTCGACTAGATCCTTCAATTCTGAGTTGTTCTAACATGGAAAACAAAGAAATGGAAAGAAGATGGCATCCATAAAGTAAGAAATCTCAAATTCCATATACATAAAATAGAGCGACCAACGCTTCATCAAAAATTTACAATCAGGAGCCTTTCTCAACCATCGATCCCCCCCCCTTTTTAAAAATGCAAAAACTGAGTACATATACTCAGACAGATTTCCCCAACAGAGGCGCGCTCACCCTTCAAGGCGTAGCATCTCTTCAATCAAACTTCGGATGGAAACCCTTCGTCAGACGTCTTCTTAACTTTGCATGGCCTTTGCAGGGGAGGTAGATGAAACATTTAAGGCCAAAATGGCATGTGCAGACTTCCTCTGGTCAAATGAGAACTCGGCGCAACCCCCCTTTTGGAGAAAATTAGTGTATGTGACCATCTCGAGCAAACTTCTTGTCGAAACCTCCATGTCTTGCATTCAGTAAGTGAGACGAGGTTTCAACTACCTCCATTCTCCTTCATTTAATTCTTTAGCGAGGACCAAGATCAGGGTTTGGCCGAACTGGTCTTTTGGAGAACGCGGTGATCCTTTCTGTGGTTAAGCCCAACATTTAGGCCCCTTTGCACAACTCTTTTTCTTTCCCCAAGTGATCGGGCGTCAAGACCGTGGGCCCATCTCTTGGGCATTTTTGGCACTTCGTGCCTCGAGGCTGAGAGGAGGCTGATCCCTGCTCTTTGAAGTCATGATGTGCAAAGGGGAGATAGAACCTAATCACACATCACGTACCCCTCTTTTGATCGGACGGCCCGAAACACTTTCGGTGATACTGTGGGCCCGTCATTAAAAGTTATTTTCCTTTCACGATTCACGAGTTCGTGGGTCAAAGACCCTCAGCTCCCTTTTCTAAACTCCCAATCCCCGAGATGGCAATACAGGTCAGGTCCCTTTTCTGGTTAGCGCTCACTGCATGTAACCGTCGGCTAGAGCCCAAGTACTAACACCTATCACAACTCGCGGCTTCGCGAGCTGGAGTATCGAACTTTGGCATTCTCCCCTCACGAAGTCTCGAGACGCGATGGTCAACGAAGGTTGACCCCCTCTGGGCACTTTTCGTAACTCTTAACCTCACGCAACTAAAAGACATAGTCCGCCCTCCAAATTTACGAACCCAGAGTTCGAGAAATAACTACTGCGCTTATACTAATCTCGATTGACACCCCTTGAAAACTTTTTTGCGCCATCTTAACTGCGCATGGCTCCTGCAAGGAGGGTAGCTAAGCCATTAAGTGTTGAGCTAGCGTGTGCAGACCTCTCTGTCTAGTCGAGGACTTCGGCATGGTTTATTTGGAAAAAATCAGTACATGGGACGTCTTCAAGCAGACCGTTTGCCAGACCCTCCATTCCCCACACTTAATGAATGAAAGGAGGTTTCAACCACCCGTTCTCATCATCATTTATTCCAAGCGAAAACCAGGATCGAGGTCACATCATATGGCACCTGGAGATCACGACGATCTTTTCGGTGACTGGACTCAACACCTTTGGCCCCCCTTTTGCACATTTCCTTTCTTCCTCAAGTGACCATGGGCTATGACCCTGTGCTTACTCCCAAAGGTGATTTTGGCATTCGTGGATATGAAGGGGCTGATCCTTGCTTCTTGAAATCATGATGAACGAAACACCGAGACAGCTTAATCTGGCGCCAGGCATCCCTCTAGATCTGATAGCTCTCAACTCTCCCGACGATGCCGTGGGCCCGGGCCCTGGACACTCCTGGCACCTTGCGCATCGGGGATATGAAGGAGTTTCTCTTTGTGCGTCGTAGTCGTGATGAGTGAATAGGCGAGGATCCTAATCGCACGCCATGTGTCTCCTATGGATGGATGATCGAGATTGCCTTGTGATACCGTGGGCCCTACTTTGAGCGCCTTCGGCACTTTCGGGGTTCGGGGTTTTGAGAGATAGGACAACATGGAACCTTTACCCCTCGAACTCCCAATTGTCGACAAACTGATGCAAGTGGATCTCGTGCCACGTGTCCTCTGAATGGACAGTTGTTATCTTTCCCTACACACAATATGGGCGCCATCCATTGCGTTATCTTCGGTGCACCTTTCTATTCGTGATTTCCCGCCAACCATTGATATGCTCATATGGATGGATCCAGACCATTGACACTATAATTTTGCCTGCTCGCTTGATTTTAAGTCCGAAAAGGACTTCTTCTGTTCGTTGCGCTTGGGAACTCCTCGTGCAACCTGCAGACCTGAATATCCCGATGCCGAAGACAAGTAATGTTGCTAACAACTTCCTTGCAAAGGAAGAAGGAAAAGTTTCAGTGGACTAAAGAGTGTGAGAAAAGTTTCCAGCGATTGAAGCAGTTGTTAACCAGTGCTCCAATATTGAGGATTGCAGATCCAAATGTGGATTTCATGTTGTGCACAGATGCATGTAAAGAAGGTTTGGGACGAGTCCTCAATCAGAATGGATTTGTAATCTGTTATGAGTCCAGGAAATTAAAATAGCACGAGAAGAACTATGCAACCCATGACTTGGAGTTGGCAACCATAGTTCATGCTCTAAGGAAATGGAGGCATTACCTCATGGGAAGGAGGTTTGAACTCAGAACAGACGATAATGGTTTGAAATATTTGTTTGATTAGCCAACCTTAAACGCTAGACAAAGTAGGTGGCTAGAATTTCTGTGTGAGTACGACTTTGAGATCAAGCATATCAAAGGAAAGGAGAATAAAGTGGTTGATGCACTTAGAAGAAGGGTGCATGAATTACATGCTATAGCCATTAGCATGTATCAAAATGATATTAAAAGTAGAATTATGGAGGTTGAAAATGTAGATCTGTAGTACAGAGAATTGGTAGCCAAGCTACAACAGGGTAAGATGCCACAGAAGATGGAAATTTATAAATTGGAAACCGATGGAACACTACTATACAAGAACATAATTATTGTACCCAATATCCAGTACTTGAAACAGATGATTTTGCAGGAGATGCATAATGTGCCTTATGCAGGGCACCCTAGATATCATAAAATAGTAGCAGTGGTCAAGATCCATTACTTGTTCCTGGGTATGAAGAGAGAGATCATTGAATACATTGCCAGATGTATGGAGTTCCAGAAAGTTAAAGCTGAGCATAGGCACGCAGCAGGGTTGCTACAACCTTTACCCATTCCTGAGTGGAAGTGGGAAGTGGTGACAATGGATTTTATTACAGCAATTCCCATAACAAACAAGCTGCATGATTCGATCATGGTGGTGGTGGAAAAGCTTACAAATGATGCCCATTTTATTCCACTGAAAACTACTCACAAGGTAGAATATGTTGCCGATATTTTCATAAAGGAAGTGGCACGATTGCACGAAATTCCTAAAACAATTGTGTCTGACAAAGACCCAAAATTCACCTCGAATTTCTGGAAAGGATTGTTCAAAGGATTCTGAACGAATTTGAACTTTAGTACATATTATCATCCTGAGTCTGATGGATAGAGAAAGAGGATGAACAGAGTAATAGAAGACATACTGAGAATGTATGTGATGGAAAAACCATCAAGATGGGAAGACTACCTGCACTTGATAGAATTCGCCTACAACAATGGGTATCATGCATCGTTGAAGATGATCCCATTTGAAGCACTTTATGGAAAAAAGTGCAATACTCCAGTGAGCTGGGATAATCCAGCTAATAAAGAAGTAGTTGGGCCAGAGTTTCTCAAGGAGAGGGAGGACCAAATGATAAAAATTAAGAAGAATTTGAAAGTTGCCCAGGACAGGTAGAAAAGTTATGCTGATAAGAACAGAACCCACAGAGATTTCAAAGTGGGTGATAATTGTTTCCTGAAAGTGAAAGCTAACAGGAGTTCCCTAAAGCTGGGAAGCTGCGCCAAGTTGGCAACCAAATTTTTTGGGCCATTTGAAATCCTGGAAAGGATTGGGCCAGTTGCATATATGCTTGCATTACCTACATCTATGAATGTACATAATGTGTTTCATGTTTCATTGCATAAGAAATATATACCAGATGCTAATCATGTTATCGATTGGAATGTGATTCGGGTGGAACAAAAAGGTGTCTTGCAAGTGCATCCTGTGCGCATATTGGACAAGAAAAGAAAACAGCTCTAGAATCGAGCTATAGGGCTTGTAAAGGTCCAGTGGACCTGGTACGGTCCTGAGGATGAGACATGGGAGCATGAAGATGTTATGCAAGCAGAGTACCCGCATCTTTTTGAAAATTTTTAAAAGCTTGCAGATGCAGTGTAAAATTGCACTGAGGACAGTGTAAAATAAGGGGAGGGGATTGTAATGTCTCCAAGGTCAAGCCCTGTTGTAAATCATGTCTATGAAGTATAGAGATTGCATTATGAATTGTAACTATGTTTTATAGGCTGGTGAGCCAAGTTTATATAAGTTGGTGGGCTTATGTGTTATTAGGCCAGAGAGCCTAAGTGTTAAGGACGGGAGCCTACTTTTGTATATGTAATCATGCAAAAAATTAATAAAAATATAAACACCACTGTGTGCAGATCGAACATGATGAATGAGTGATGGGGGACTAAGCTTCCATATATTGGGTAAGGGATTAGGCCGGGATGGAAGGTTGGAAAGAGAAGCTAAGTGTTGAGCCTAGGGGCTTAGGCCCTTGGGAATAATATTTTAATATTATTCCAAAAGCCATGTGAAATATATGTTGTGTCCTAAGTTCCTAGGGAGGAACACATGCTGATGGATTGCATGTAGCTTCATGGGTGACATGTGTCGATCTAGTCACATGCAGTTAAAAAAACTGTAGAAGTCATCCATGGAGGGGGTCACTCCTCATTCCATCATCGTTTGCGTCTGATTTCGGATACCCTCACGCAACTTTAAGAACCAAAAAATTGAGACGTCTTCTTGAAGACCAAAACATCATCTGTCTAATTTCATTATTGGTCTGCGTCTTCCCTTGACATACCTATGCATTGTTGAGAGAATTGGTCAAGAGTGGAAATTCGACTTGTGAGTTCCAAAACCTAGTCTATCCACCATTGCAAAGATGAATCCGTACCCGATCTGTCTATAGGTTGTTGTTTTTTATTTTCTTGAGTTGGGTTGTGTTGTGGTTATCCTCACCATTGGAAGGGGCTGAAGAATCGATTTTTAAGTCCCTTAGTTGAAGAGGCAGTATGTCAGGCCTATGAGAAGCTATTTCTAGGTGAAGGAGTCTATTGGGAAGTGGTATTCTTCCAGAGAGAGTCCAGCACCAGCCACGAAGCTCTAAGACTTCTTGATCTAGCCTGTTGCTGAGACCCAGAGAGGGAGGTGAAGCACTGATGGATTGTTCTTGTGAAGGTGTATACTCCCGGGCAGAACATGCATGTGGGGAATGAGAGTCTATGAGTAGTGGGCATAAGAAGGCATCCTGGGAAGAATCCTTCCGATTATTTTGTACAATTTTCCCTGTAACCTCAGTCTAGACTAGGATTCCTTTCCTTGGGTGGAGCTTAGTCCCAGCTCGGGGGTGACCCACTACTGAGCATGATGAGTAGCATGGTCTAAGGCTGGGAGGTTCATGGAAGGCCTGCACGTGGTTGGTGGAATTACCACGGTTTCAAAGATAAGTATCAGCTTATGCTTAATATTATGTTTTTCATGCCTGTGATTCATATATGTATCATGTATTTTGTTGTGCATATGAATTATTGTTAATGACAGGGATTATTTATGTTAGCAG
Source organism: Picea mariana (assembly GCA_032191745.1). Taxonomy (NCBI): domain Eukaryota; kingdom Viridiplantae; phylum Streptophyta; class Pinopsida; order Pinales; family Pinaceae; genus Picea; species Picea mariana. The sequence continues at coordinate 88,812 of JASDQU010244511.1, forward strand.
TAATATTGTGCTTACTCTGAGTTAAATGTGTTTAATATGACTTAAATGCATGTTATTAATTAAGTATGAGAATGATGTTGTTCTGCATAGTAGCATTTTCCCGACCAGTCGGATGATGGTCGGGGACGTTACAAGGTTGTACCTTTGAGCAGGGGCGTGGGGTGTAGCATTCGAGCCCCAAATAGGATTAGACATACCTGGATAGGGTTGGCCTGTACTAGGGGGTATGACGGGGCTAGCATGAGGTGGTTGCCCCCCAGTAGAGTGAGGATTATGTTGTATCAGATGATTCCAATACTGGGCCAGGGATGCAGGTATGTTTTGTCCATAGGTTGGGTTCAGTGGGGATTGCCCCCCAATCGGGGGTTGTGTCCCGGTTGGGATTTGTCCTGCAAAAGGGGGTTGAGTTTGGCCTCCTTGGTGAAATTGTCCACCAACAGGAATCTGATAATTCGGTGTGAACGACGGAATGGTGCCACTAGGATCAGTGCCTCCAATAGAGGATGGAAGAGGTCCTATAAAAGGGGGTGGAGGAAGTGTCGGAATGAAACTGGGAAGATGGTGCCCAGAAGGAGTGGAATCGCTAGTAGTCCCGGATGAGATTTGTGTAGGAGTAGGAATAGAAGCATTCAACGCATGATATCTAGGTGGAAGTAGTGGGGTGTTTCTGGGCAAAAGAAGTGTGCCAATGGGGGCTTGGCCAGCCATTGTAATCCAGGTATGAGGATTCATAGTATCTGGGACCATTATGTAATGGACCATTTTTAGAGGAAGAGTCAAGATGTGGTCAGCTAGCGGGGTGTTTGTACTAGGAAAATAATAGGCGGTAGTAAAAGGTATTGTGCCTAGATCAGATGTTTCGGGTAGCTCAGGTGTGACAGTGATATCAACGCCTGCTCCTGAGCCAAAGAGATCCCATATAAAAATTCCAGTAGTCCAAAAAGGATCTTGACCCTCGATTCCTATGAAAGGTCTATTTGGCGATCTAGAAGACTGAACAACTAGATCTCTGGAAGAATTCACTCAAACAATACATCTCTCAAAGTCGGTAGGAAGTCGGAAGTCCTCTCGAGAATTAGTAATTTGGAACCGTTCTAAAGAGTTAGTTCTTTCCACTTGTGGAGTGGCGACGTCTTAGACTTCACGCTATTGAGGAGAGCCCTCCAGTGGGTTGGTAGGCAAGGGTTGAGAACCTTCCAGATTTTCTAGGGGTAGGCCTTGCATTCTACGTGAACAGCGTGGAGGGTCAATTGTGATTGAGTTAGAGTCTTACGAAAGAAGTTCTATGGCCAACTTGGGTAAAAAAACAGCACGCACTAGTAAAATCTAGGAAACAAAATCAAGAAAACAAGACCTTCCAATTCCGAAGTCACTATTTGGTGATGAAATCCAACGTTGCGACGACGAGACAAGAAGGGGTTGGGCTAGGGTGGAAAAGTTACGTTGACGACCTTCTTAACAGACTTACACCCTGGTGTAAGATCCCACACATAATCATGGGTATACCCTCCAAGGAGCCCGAGTGAGTTTAGCCAACGTCGATTCCAGGTACAGTGAAGACTTTCCCCTTCACAATAACCTTGTATAAGACCCTAATAAGATAGGCTACTAAGGTTACCACCAACAACAATGATGTTTGGGGGAACAATTGACAGTCTGATCCACATGCAAGGGAAGGGTATCTAGCTCGAAATTAGCTTGAGAGGCTTCCACTCATCATTGTGGGTATACCTTCAAGTGACCCCCGTAATACGTGCAATCTCTACACTGATATCAACAAAGTAGGGTGAGTAACTCTATCAATCTCAATGTGACCTCGAGTTTGACCCTTGTGTGAGAAGGGCTTCCCAGGACAAGATGTTGCAAATGGAATTTGACACTCCTTATCACAAGATACTATTGTGTGTTTTGTGTTTTGGAGAGTGTGTCTCACTGCCTATCCCAAAGCTCTAGCCTAGCTAATGTTGGTGTAAAAGAGTCCTAGAGAAAGTTACTAGTTGAATTTTAAAAATTGTGCAATATTATTACAAGTTGTTGTTACTCAAAAGGAGATGGAAATGAAACCAATGTTGTATGAGACTCTAACCCAAAAATGCATAAATAGGAATGAATGATGCAAAATTTGTTGTTCGATGAATCCTATTTATAGGAGGGAGAGAGGAGTTTTCTGGATTAATGTGAACTACTATGTATGATCTTCTTGGAAATGCAACATCAAACAATCATGAACAATGCAAATTATCTATTCGTTCTTTTTCAGTACTCGAATGCCAATATTTTTTAATACAAAGTTGCTTAAAAAAGAAAACGTTTTTAATTTTTTGTTAGAAACCAAACAACTGAGGTGGAACTAAGAAAAAAAAGAAACCAACGAAAAGTAAATATACAACGAAAACCCAAACCAACCTTTCAATGAAGAAAAAAATAACAAATGGACAAAACTAGTCTCTTCAAATGCATATGGGTAATAATTTTCCAAGTAATAAGCAATTGAAAAGAACAATTGATCTCATCTTTTAAACCAATCAAAGGATCCCAACCAAACAAGCACTTGGATTTCAAAACCAGATATTATACCCTTGTTGTGAAAAGGTCAAGAGATAAAAATTGAGAAAACATGATCAAGAGGAGCTTAATCATTCACAAGATTTGAAGTCAAGAATCATTCAATCACTAGCCAAAGAAGTGCTTCCTCTACACACAAACAAATCTGGGCATCTGAGGACACAAAAGACTTAAAACAAAAAATTTGCAAGTGGGTTCGCAGGCTGAAAGTGTGGTATAGTGTGAGAATCATTGATTCTCACAGGCTAGACACAGGCAAAGTGCGAGAAGTTCACACTAAACTAAACTGCAGGATGCAAACTTTAGTGGTTGTCCTAGGCTACTGAAGGGTGTAGTGCGAGAAGGCCTGAAACCAAGCAAATTTTGGAAAAAAGACAAAAAAAATTAGGGAACTTCTGGATCCAGGGAGTCTATAAGGGTATCCTCAAGACTCAGAGATTTATGGGAATGAAAAATGGTAAGATAAGAGCAAATGGCCAAGGAAAAACCACAAAAAATGGGTTTTATCCCCAATGGAGTCGCCAATTTTGTTATCAGACAAATCAGTAGGTGCGGACACTAACAAATCTCCCTAGATCCACCTGGATCTAGAACAGAACAGGACACGACACAACTCTTTCTCTAAGTTGTAGTCATTGAATCTACTAAAGAGAAGCAATAAGTGACATACCTTGATATCGCTTCCTTAGGTCTCTATTGTTCTTTCTTCACTCCGGTGCTCTTGTTACGTCAAGTCTAAGACAACGCAAACCAACCAAAGTGAAGATAACAAAGTATATTCAATGTCAACTTATGCATATGATCAAGGAGTTATGCTATAAAATAAGAGTAATTTTATGGGAAGGGACATGCCGCTGTATCATATTAAATGAAAGTAGAAGATACAACCTGATTTCCTTTCGATTTAATTGTGGATTTACCCTCCAAGGAGCCCGAGTGAGTTTGACCAATGTCTTTTCCAAGTACAGTGAGACTTCCCTTCACCGTCACCTTGTGTAAGTACCTAAATATTACTGTAACTAAGGACACCAATTCGCAGTTAGCCCCTGGGCGAGTACAGTCGATAGTCTGATCTGAACATATGGGTAGTATAACAAGTCCAAAATCAACTCTAGAGGCTCCCACACATAATCATGGGTAATATACCCTCAAGTGACCCCCAATATATGATCCGACCACTACAAATAGTTGAACCATGAAGGGATAATATCCATAACTCTCCTGAATTCGGCCTCGTGCATAACCCATGTGTGAGAGGGGGATCTCAGAAAGCCTATATGACAATTGGATTTGACTCTTCCTCTCTTAGGATGCTAATGTTTGTGTTGAAAACTTTGGAGAGTTGTCCTCATAGCCTAATCCAAAGTGCTAATCCTAGTTTAATGTTGGTGGAAGATCCTAAAAGCAAAAATGTTCTAGATAATTTTTAATTAACGTTAATTTTGCAGATGTTCTTTACTAAAAGGGTGTATGACAATGAAACGGATGGTGTTATGACTCAATTCCCAAAAAAATTCATAAGAAAATGATAAGCAATCTTGTTTTTCGATGAATTCCTATTTAAGGGAAAGAGAGAAAGTCCTTTTCGTTATCAAATACTAAGATGCAACATCCTCATACAATTGTTTCTCAATCAAATCCAATGCAATGCTAAAAAATTCAGAAATTTCCTTTCTAATATCCAAAAACAATCATAAAAAGTATCATGTTGCTTTGTGTGTGAGTGATGGTCAATTTGATGTAAAAACCTTCTGATGTTAATCAAACTTTAAGATCTATAAGATTCAGTCAACCAGAAGAGGATTTCACACACAAAAAAAACACACTCTCGTTGAGATTAAACAACAAAGACAAAGATAACAAAATTTGCAAAAAGAGAACCAAAGACTCCAAAGAAAAATTGTAAAAGGTTTGGGAAAAAATGACCTCAAATATCAGATGGGATGGTGCACAGATCTTTGAAATTCCTCACAAAGGTTTCCACTCAGCCAGATAAATGAGAAGAAAAACAATAAGATAACTCTAAATCAACAAAGACGAAGAGTGATCTCAAAGAAAGGAAATAAAACGTCAAAATCCTAAACAAGAAGAGATCAATTCTTAGAAAACGGGGTGTTGAAGGCCAATACCAAGATGAAATGAGGTTTATAAAACTCTTGAGCCAATGCCAAGGTTAAGAAATAGCTTCAGAGAATGTAAATTCTAGAGAATTTCTCACAGAAAGGGGTAGTGCTCTGGTGTAAGATGCCTCTGTCACCCTCCTGGAAATATTGGAAGATGCCTCTGTAATATCCCCCAAAATAAATTATTATTAAAGTTTGAATACACTTAGGAATTTATTTCTGTTTTTGGAAAATTCAAATTTGGAAAATTATTGCCATTTATGGCAATTCCGAATTTGGAATTCAGTTAATTGTAATTTATTATTATGATTGTTGGGAACATATTTGATTTTCCAACCAGTTATTTGACTATGACACTTGTAAGAAACATTTTTTTTTATTGGTAAATTTGGGGTACATTACATATGGTATAAGAGCAAAGGTTACAACACTTGGACCTTAAATGGGGCCAAAAATGTTTGCTTAGCACATGATTTATGTTTAATGAAAGACTAACAAAACATTTACTATTACAAACAGAAAAAAATTATTTATGTTGTGATAATGGCAGCACAGAATGAAGCAGAGATCACACTCAAGGAGAATCCTGAGCAAGGACCCCCCGCAGTGAAACAGGGGTCCCATCATTAGATGTGTAACCAAACAAATTAACTAATTGCGCAAATGTAAAGGTAGATTGTACATTGTTCAACATGTAAAACACTTCCTAATAAGAACAATCAATAACACATAGTATAATTCTTCTCTACAAAATTGCCAGTTTGGATCACAGATAGGACTCTGAGATACTATCCTCATAAGTAACAAAAAAAACACAGATTTATTATAAAGGAAGATGCAATCAAGAACAGAGTTCATAATTCTTAGGATTCCCTTCTTTACAAAGTGAAATTTGACAAGTTAAATCAAGAATTCCATAATGATAAAGTTGCATAGGGTAGAGCATATCCCACAGAGGCATTATTTTTCTCAGCTCAAAAATTACAGATAGAGTTACGGAACATTGAAGTTGGTTTCTTAAATTTATGAATTGTTGATAAAATGGAACTCAAATAAGTTACACACAACGTTTTTTTTAAAACGCATAGAACTTGAGGAAGTATAAATGGAAGTATAACTCAGATGGAACTGAGGGTATGTTCAAATAATTACCTTATAATCTCAACCTCCACTGTATAATGACGTGGACCAGAAATAAGAAAGTTACAGGATAGATGCTAAAAGATTACAATCTCAACCTTCACCGTATAATGACGTGGACCAAAAATAATAAAGTTACAGGTCAAATGCTAAAGCGTATTTCAGGTAAAAGGAACTCCATGTACACGCAGTGGATAATCCTACAAATTTATGTCATGCTCTTTTGTAATGAAAATTGTTAGGATATTTAGACACTTAGGATTTAGTTAAGATCTATATGGTCTAATGTGTCATTAGGTAAAATTGTGTTTCTTAGTGTGTTTCTCTAGTATGCATTAGTATGAATTTGTAGTTAGGAAATACGACGGTCACGATATGTTCCCGACATAGAGTGATCTGACGGTTCATACTCTCCTCGATCTTAATGGAAATTAATCTATGGTTTAACACCCAATTGGTCCATGATCTCTATTGGGTCATTTGTCGATGATCGATTGTGAGAAACTCTCTTGTAAAATCTCTCTGTAATATTTTTCTTTGCAGTAATAAACTGCTCCAAGTGGTCGCATTGGCTGGGGCCGTGGATGTGTCCCCGTAGGGGTTTTACCACATGAAAAAATCGGTGTGTTGATATTTGATCTGGTTATGTGAGTGGTTACTGAAGGTGTTCATCCTCTGTTGGAATACCTGCGTTTTCGAACATGGTATCAGAGCCTGTTTGAAGACTCGCTCATGTTGTAGATCGAGATTGTGAAGCTGAGTTGTCTCATCTCCATTTTCTATCATTTTCGTACATTTCTAGGCCAAGAGGACTATTCCATTGCGTCCAGACCACTCGTTTTAGTTAGGAACACTTTTCATTTCACTTGAAAAGGTTTTTGTTTTCCCAAGATACGACCATTACAGTTAGATCCAGAGGTATAAAGCCTGAATACGTATTTTTTAAATTTTTGCAAAGTTTTATTTTTTATTTTTATTTCGGTTTGATATTATTTGTTTCTGGGTTTCTACTCTTTTATATCTACATAGTCTCTTTTCCCCGCACCCTGTGCGATCTCGGAAAATCAGAAACGGATAGGAAAAGGTGCATCTTCCGGGTAAGCTAACCGAGATCTAACCCTTATTGTCATCGAGAAGCCAAATTGTTTTCTTGTGTGAAAAGATTTTTTTTTTAGTACGCTCTCCAAGGCCGTATTCAACAACAACACTCTTTCAGGTAAGTTAACCAAGATCTAACCCTTTTTGTCATTGAGAAGCGAAATTTAAAAGAATTTTTTTAGCACGCTCTCCAAGGCCGTCTTCAACAACAACCCCAATCCTCCTTCTGAACATTACAATATGTTTTGCTAGACCATTTGGTTAAAATTTGCCTTATTAAGTAAGAGGTATTGGGTTCAAGTCTCTCTTTTGTTACTTTTTTTGAAAAACTTCATGCTAAAATTGTAAAGTGTATTTGTTGTAGGTGAATCCCCCTGCGGACAAGTGGATTTCCTCTTGGTCTCTAGACTCTTAAGGCCAAGACATAAAAGTGTTTAACATGGACACTGACATCCTTTTAGATCTAATCAAGCTAACATACGAAGGAGAGGAAGAAATATATGTACCTTATCAACGACGTTTGTCCCTGCAAAGTCCAGGTTGAGCTTCGATCCTGAGCTCCCTGATAGGTCCTATAGAACAAACAAAGATACAATGGACTTCCTACTCTACTGATATTATCTCAAATATAGATCCATCTACTGTAGACAAAATCATATGGAACAAGCATAAGTTTGAAAGAAACAGGCCAAGAATTGATTATTAATGAGAACAAGTAAAAGTACTTACAATCCTTTGAATGAAGGTACAACAGCTTCTTCCAGTTCTCCTTGTCCAACCCTTTTTCTCAGGTAATATATGTTGATTTCTTTTATGACATCTCACTCATGAGATCATAAGTTTGATGTAATTCCCAATGTCCATATATCTGCTACCAGGAGGAGGCCTCCTTATATAGGTTTAGAGAGGCCTAACCACTTAAGAGATCTTTGGGATAAGTTGAGGATTCCTCTCCTTCAGTTGTGGATCTCTCCTAGGATCATGCCTTGACCCAAGATTCAAACCCAACTACTTTCAGATATTGAGGGGATTGTCCCCTGATTTCCTCCAACAAACCAAATTTCACTCAAAAAGGAGTAGTGCTCCCTCAAAAGGGGCACAGAGCGTTGTAATGCTCCTCTGTAAGGGAGTACAAGGTGTTAGTGCTCCCTGTCATTAGGTAGGGGAGAACTCCTTCCCAAAATTGATGTTTTAGTGGCTTTTTCCAGTGGCACAAGGTTTGTACTCTTCTGTCAATTGATTTTCCTTCTTCAAACTAGTCTTTGAGGTGTCTTAGTGTCCTTATGATATCATTAAGGAGACGACATAGGCAATGTGATGTTTGCAACACTAGCGACACTTGCAATATTTATAATGACGACATTTAGCCATCATTGCAATGAGTAATTTTGATGCGTAACAATATTTCACTTCAAGTATAAAATTGAATCACTATAAGTAGCTTTGATATTTTATTTTAGAGTTATTTGTTTTGCATGCAACTTTTCTGTTGTAAAGTAACTTCATTTTAAAAGTGATCCCCACTTCTCTTTATAAAAGTGGGTCACTTCATAAAGAATCTTACACTATCACGTGGTCATTTGATTATCGTTTATGCTTTTTTTAAAAGGGCATAAATCTCACATCAGAAGTTTGTTTTCAGTGCCTTTTTTTTTAAACCGCATAACTTTTCAAGCTCTTTCCATCCAGATCATCAGTTTTAGTTTTTAAATCCATATTATATGCATATTTAATATGGTTTCTACAAGGAATGTTTTTCTTACCAGCACCAACTACTTCCAATGGAAATCTCATATGGAAGATTTATTAAGAAGTAAAGGCTTGTACCGGATTACCTTGGGAAAGGAAAAAGAACCCATTGATGATGATAAGAAAGCTAAATGGGATAATAGGAGTGATGAAGCACATGGACTAATCGAAATGTCCATCTCTCCTAATTTAAGATACCACCTCCAAGAAAAATATGACCTCGAAGAAGCTTGGGACAAGATTGAATCTGTGTTTGGTAAACTCAATATTACTCAAGCACAACAATTAAAAAATCAAG
>JASDQU010244512.1:14465-26078 GCA_032191745.1 Picea mariana
CTGATTGAGTGTGATGAAGTTCTTAGGTAGAAACACAATGGATCTCATTCCATGGTGAATCTATTTGGTTGTTTTTGTAGTTACTTGTCAGGATTCTGAATTTTAAAATCCCAAGGACAAATTCCATTTGTAGGCTGCCTAGAGGATGGATCCGATCCAACTTGGAAATGCTTTGTAGTAGTGTCATCGATGCATGGAAGAGGAGAGACTGCAAGGAAGAGAGCAGTGCATAATTCTATATGGGTCACATATATTTATTTTAAAGGCATCTTAGAAGTAGAAGAATGACATATTTTGTAGCCATTTTCACAAAACAATTGCTACAAAGAAGAACAAAGAAGAGATGTATAGAATACCAACCAAAGGATCATTTTTTGTTGAACATGTTTAAACTTCAAATGGGATGAAGTGAATGTGGTATAGTTTGTAGATTATGGAGAAAAAACCAAGGAACCACAAAATTTAAGTGAGCCTTTCTGGGATCGATTTGATTAGTGGCTCCAATAGTATTGGCGAAAATTGCAACTAGAGAAACACTAATATTTCTAGGAGATGATTTTGAGTTTGAACTGATGGAAGTGTGTGAGCCAACTTTTGTCATGTTGAGTCATGATGATGGCCTCGCGTAGGAGAAAATGGTCATTGATTTTGTGGGAGGGATACTTCACAATGTAGATCAGGGATCACATGGAGCTTAAATATAGGGTTTCAAATAACTCTGAGGGTGTGGAGAATGTTGGTGCTAGTGCTTGTGTGGTTGGAAATGAGAAAAGGAATATTTGTGTATGTTATAGTAGATGATGAGGAATGGAAAGAGGCATGTTGGTGGAATTTTAATGGATGGAATATATAATAATAGGCAGAAGATGGATTAATATGAAACTTGTAAGGAAAGAGTGTTGGTGCACAGTGGGAAGACCCAGGGTTCAACATGAATTCACCAAAAAAACCCTTAGATACTGGTCGTTTCGGCATCACCTGCAAGCAGGTGAATTCTCACTCGATGTATCTATGTTAACTGCAAGAATCAATTTTCTGCAATAGTGAAGGGATGGGAGACAAACCTCATAACCATTATATTTAAAACTAGATCAATCTACCTTATATCATGTGCGTGGAAAGATAATAACATGTAACATATCCAGAATAACAAACATACATCATATGTGCATAATAAACACATCATGAAATAGAGACACCATATTTAATGTGGTTCACCCAAGATGGGCTATATCCACAACTACCATATTCTTATTATATTATTCAAAATCATCTCTTAAAAATATGTGCACTATGCTCATACATCATGTCCTTATTGTTCTCCTATCCCTCTATATATCTTTATCACTCTTCACTACTTACTTATTCACTATTTTCATCACATACTAATATTTTTCGACTAAACTCTATCCAAAAACCTTTACATATTTATACAATTACAGTAGGGACATATTTATACAATTACAGTAGGTCTTATCCCTTGCTAAAGGACACAAAATGCCAAACGGATTCAACGATATTCCTTCCTTTGCATGCATTGGTCCCAAAAGTGTCCTAGCTATCACTTCTTCTTCCATGCATGTTGCACAGTTCCCAAAAATGATCCCAAAAATATTGTTCCAATAGGCCCCCAACACTCACATGTGGCTCCTCCCAAGGGACTCATGCCTTCTGCTGCACTCCCTTCCATGTCACAATGAAATTTTCAAAATTTTCCTTTGTGGTTGCAACCTTCTCCTTTACTTGTGATTCTTGCATCAAAATCCCCTATGTTGTCTACGTGGTGATGGGGGTATTCAATTTGTCTACACACTCTTGCACTGCTTACTTCACTATGCCTTATGCAACTGCAAGTTCTTCTGTCATCTGAAATGCCTCCTCCTGTAGCGACTCAAGCTTCTATTCGAGAGTCTTTTGTTCAAATCTGGTTTATCTCATGGTGCAACTGCCTATTCTCAACTATTGCATCCATTCGCTCTATTGATGGAAGAGTGCTCAATGTATCTTTGATCTTCTGCACCTTCTCCTGCACAATCTGTAACCTCTATTCTAATGCATGTAGCTATGCACTCTCAAAAAATTGAGTCCACACTTATGTACTCTCTTCATACAACTTTGCACATTCCTCATCCAAGCTCCTAATTCTCTCTATGGTCGTCATAGTTATATTTTCCCATTGCTCCCTTTCCTCTGGTGGGCACTTGGCATTGTACGAGCTTCCAAATCTACTGTCTTTGTATGAAATCTCTGAAAGGATTTTCTTATCTTTGTTACTTTCTCTTCGATGGGAGTATCTACTTCTATTGGTATCTTTGGGAAGTTTTTGTATACCTCTTGTACTGTATGTTGCAATCTTGTTGTTTAATGCATGATCTCATCCCTCTACATCATGAGTTTACTATACTCCGCCTATAGTATATCGTTCTTTTCATTAAATTTAGCCAACTCCAAAGAATTCGACTCTAAGTGCAACTGTATCTTATGTGTAACACTTGTCTACAAGCTTTGTAACATGTTCTTCGATAATTTTGAAAACACTAAATCAATATGGCTTAATTCTTGAGCATGCTCCTACATTTATGTTGTGCAGAACTCTATGGACCCTACTGATATCTTCATGATGAAACGCTCTATTGATTCTTAAAGTAGTTTTCATGTTGTCGGTTGTGACTATGTTGTTTTGACTGTGCTCTCTATTTTTTCTTCTTCTATTTTCATACTTGCGCTATTCTAGTTGATTCAAAAATATAGCATAGTATACCTATCTGCACTTGCACATTCATGTGCATTTCTTCTAGGTTCTCCACAACTCATAGAAATGATTCTTCATTTACTTCTTTGACATGATCCCCAATCTTCTCCAATTCATGATCAGTTAGATATTGGATAACTACTTTCTTTGATGTCTTCCTCTTCTTCTACTTATGTGTTGATTGCTCCTTAGGGTGATCCTTTCTCTTCTCTCTAGTGTGTGATGTTGTTTCCTGAGTTTCACCTACACCATTCCCTTGTTATTCAAGTTCTTGTTCTTCCTCTTGATCATTCTATGGTTGTTGTGTCTCCTTCTGCATTCTTTCTATCAGTGGATTTTTCCACTCTACATCCTAGTCATTGACAATCTAACTGACATCATGTTTTGTCAATCTATAGCTAGTCGACAACCATTGCTGATGTGGATCCCTCTTCGCTTGAATGTACATATGATGTGTCCTTTCCTCACACTTTTTTATCTCTTTTTCTTTTGTTTTTATTTTCTATAATACAGTATAATACATATATTATGGTGCGAATAATACACAGTCATGCTAGTGAGCGGGAGCATGGTTGTCCCTATACAATTTTAGCGAACTACCATTGACCAGTCCTTCCATACTTTCCCCATAAAATTTCTCCAACTGAAGAACACCTACCTCTCTCACAGATGTTATGACATAAGAACCCAACCAGTGCATTTGGAACTTTCTAAGGTGCTACAAAAAATTGTTTTTGTAGAGAAAAAATAGGTCTCCCATGTGGAACTTCTTATGTTTAATGCATCTGTCATTCCATGCCTTTTCATGTGATTTTTGAACTTGCTGATGAAATATTGCGATAAAGCAGTCTTCCTCTAGTTCCACTATCTCTGACAATCTTTTCTTTACTGCGCCAGAATCTATTATCTCTGTCAACGTGGCAATGTGCGGACTTGACACAATGAATTCAATGGGAATAACTACTTCATGGCCATATATTAATCGAAATGATGTATGTCCTATAAAATTCTTACATGTAGTCCGATATTCCCATAGTACTATAGGAATCCTTAGGTCTCAATCATCTCGATTCACATTACATATCTTTGTTAGTGCATGTTCTAGGATCTTGTGAAACACTTCCATTTTTTTGTTTGCTTGCGAATGATAAGGTGTGCTCTTTTCATTATAAATATGAAATTCTTCTGTCAAAGAAGCAATCATTTTATTCAATAAATGTGTCCCATGATAAATCATAAGGATTCTCGGACATACAAATCTCGTAATGACATTCTCAAATAGAAATAACCCAACAGTCTTTGAGCTGCAATCTATGACAAGTTCTACTTCAGCCCATCGGGTCAAGTAATCTTTCGTAATGATTATATATCTTTCTCCAAACCTTTTTGTTGGTGGTTTGATCGTTCCAATGAATTCAAATTCCCATTTATCAAAATCCTGCAATATAACTTTTGGAATTAAAGGCATCTCATGTCTACTAGATGGATTCCCAACTCGCAGACAAACATCACATGTCTGACAAAACTCCTTAGCATCCTTATGAAGGGTAGGCCACCAAAGTCCTGCATGAAAAATCTTCTGAGTCGTCGCTTCCCTACATCGTGGCCTCTCACAACTCCTTCATGTGCCTCTAATAGTATCATAGGAATATCATTCTCTAATACACATCGTCAGAGAATACCATCTGTGCCTAATTTATACAAATTCCTCGTTATAAGTTGATAATATATTGCCTTTACTACTAAAAATTTATTCTGCACAGTTGTAAAGTCGCGTGGGGATACTCATGTGCTCAATAACTAGACAATATATGCAAAGTAATCATTGACCATCTGTATTGAAAACAAGTGTGCATCTGGTAGACTGTCATCCACATTTCCTGCATCTTCCCTTGTTAACATGAGAAACAAATGATCAGGTCATGTGTTTAATTTCTCTAGTTTCACAATCACTTCAAAATCATACTCCTGAAATAATAACAACCATATACATATTCTCCCTCTAACAACACTAGCTTATTGACTAAGTATCTCAGTGTAGAATAATCCATGTACATCTTAAAGTGTGATCCTAGTAGATAATGCCTAAATTTTTGTACTGCATACACCATTTTTGGTCCTTCATGCTCTCTAGTAGTGTAATTATGTTCAGTCATTGACAATGTTTTGCTAGCAAATGCAATGGGATGATCCAAACCTCCTTCCCCTGGCTGAGCTAGAACTGTGCCTAGTGTTATAGATGATGCATATACGTGGACATGGAATTCTTTATTCTAATATGGAAATACTAAAGTTGGCATGGTAACCAATTTATGCTTCAAAGTGTCCAAACTTTGTTGACATTCCTCGTTCCATTGAAACTTGACCTCCTTCTTCAACAAACTTTCTAGTGGGGATGTGATCTATGCATATCCCCTAATACAATTTCTATATACCCCTTGTGACCCAATGTTGCTTGCAGTTGTTGCACTAAAGTGGGTGGTGGAAAATCAACAATAACAACAATATTCACAGGATCAACCAAGAGTCCTTGTTTGCATACTACATGACCCAACAAGATACCAAATGGTGCAAATAAAATAATCTTCTTCAATTTCAAGGAAATATGGAACTATCTACATCTTTCCAACATCAAGCACACAATTTCCACATGGTCTTTTAACAAGTTGAACATTGTCCAATCATCCAAGTATACTTCTATAAATTTATGAATGAATTCTTTAAACGTTGTGACAACAAATCGGGAAAATATTGTTGGCGCAATGTTTAACCCAAAAGTCATGATTTTATATTGATAACATCCCCATTATGTTACAAATATTTTCTCATGCCTACCCTCCTGTGCAATCTTAATCTGGTGATATCCAAAGAATCCATCAGTAAATGAGTAAGATTCATGTCCTCCTACATTCTCCAAAAGTTCATCTATAAAGAGGGTAGGAAACGGGTCATGTAAGGAAGCATCATTTATTTTTTGCAAATCCACACAAATTTTGATTCCACTTATTTTCTTGTCTTGAATCACCATTGGGATGATCCATTCAGACTCTGCGATAGGTTCAATAATCCTAGCTTCCAAAATTCTATTTGTTTCTCCTTTCATTTTCTGCTTATATATCGGGTTCAATCGGTATGCTCTCTGCTTCACTGGCTTGGCATGTGGCTTCAAATGGATTCTCATCTCTCCTGGCTCCCCAACAATCCCTTTCATTTCTGAAAATTTAGTTGGAAAAGGGTCCTAGTATTCCTGTAGTAAATCACACTCTTCTCAACAGTTTCTGCATTCCAGTAATCCCCAATGTTTGCGAACATGGGATTAAACTTTGTACCAATATTCACCTTGCACGTTCTCAACATAATTGCATACTTGGAAGATTCAAGCTTGGGACCCTCTAATGCGTTCTCTCCTTTGGTTTATGGTATTTTCAAATTTCTTGGGTCTTTGTCCTCCTAGTCTTCTTCAACAACGTTATAGCATTCCAAAACCTTGTGAACAATTGTAGAATATCTATGCATACTACATAAGGGTACTGGTACTGTTGAGTCTTCTAATGTAAATATATTTTTCTTGATAATCTGCAGGGTTGTGTCTACCAAAGGGGAATCATATTCAAAATTGAAAGTTACCTAAAATTTGTGAGTCAAATATTCCCATGTCATCGTTTCTCTTCATGCTTCCAGTTCTAAATATCAGTTCTTTGAGATTGTGTCTAGATTGTGTATTAAAATAGTGTGTCCATTCTTGGTTAGGTACTGAGCTCCATGTCGTAGTGCACTATGTAAAATGATCTATAGGACAACTCAACCCAATATACTTCTAAGAAAAATATTCGGTTTTTTTTATGAACCCGACCTGTGACAACCTTATATATTTCTTCCAATTCTCTATTCTATCTTTATGCACAACCCACCATGTTCCAGGAGTTGCTTTCAGCACGATATCTAAAGATAGAAATATCTATTGTTCTGATATCTAAAATTCAAATTATTTTACAAAAAGATATACATTCCTTATTCCATCATACTTCGAGGGATCACATACTTCATCTCCAATCTAGCACAATGTGTGGGTAATACGAGCACATTGCCTTATAGATACTTCATGTAAATTGTTTTGCTAATGTTCTAGGGATTTTTCTGAGTCCGACATGCAAGAACTGATACTTCTCCAACTGAGTACACCTTGAATAGTAGGATTAATACATTCATCCATCCATGCGGTCATACTGTAAAGGTTATCAAGTTCTTTTCCCCTTGTTAATTTCACATATCGCCTTCCTTCCGTGGGATCCAATGGCGCAATAACTCTTAAATATGCTACTTCAAAGATCATTTGTCTCTTTTTCAGATCAATATTGGTCTAGTTTTCAAAATCCCAATCGATTCCAAGTAACGTTGGATAAGGTTTACTACCATCCACTATCTCGATTACTTCAAAATATGCGGTGTTTTGCACTCCATCAATATTAACATTCACACTTTCCAATATTCTAATCAAAATAATCTTGTGTTGATTTGCTAGACTCGATTGAATTGATGACCAAATAAACTTAGGTTTTCCCATCATCTCCCATGTCTTCCTTGAAATGATGTTCACATTAGATACCAAATCCAATATGTTATTATCCATATCATAGTCTCCTACCTGTGCATTAAGTCAAAATTCCATATTCGTCCTTTTCTTAAGATGTACCTGGTTAACTGCTCAGTGTGCAACATATGCTTCTTTATCTTATCCACACTAGTCGATCATCTCGCGTAGTGCATTCAATGCAGTTTCATCCTTCATTAGTTCTAAACAACTCTTTAAGAAACTTTTCAGAGTACTTACCTTCTCAATTGTCCTTTCTGACATTGGGTGGTCATAGGCTGGAGGCATGTCAAACACCGGTGACCTATCATACACAAATTTTGAAGTCTATGCTACCCATTCTGTTTCTAACAACTCCTTCCTTTCTTTTTTATATGTGTCTCTTTATTTTCAAGGATAAAATTCCAGAGGAGGTTCTGCTTCTTTCCCAACCCCTTGGTTAGTTGAATTCCTTATTTTGTTGCATAAACACTTTTTCTTACTCCTCTGTGTGAAATTGTTGCCACCCTTGGTCGATCGTTGCACTCTTTGGTTGTTATCATATAAAAATTTTGGTTCCTCTGTTACTTCCATTTGACAATCAACTGCATATAGTATTTCGTTGCATGATCCAACTGTCTACAATATGTGCACATCATATAAGGATTTGGACAATCTTGCGCCAGTTGTCCATGCTGGTTACCATTATAACGTATAATTGGTCTTGTTCCTCTATCGAATCATCCTCTTCCTCCTTGATTGTAGCCTCTCGGAGAATTATATTTCACTAATCCTCCTTCTGGTTTGTCTTCCCTTTGAAATCTATATGCATCTATGATGCATTCTCTCATGAGATCAAGTGCACGATAGTCCTTCTTGTCATATCCCAGTGACTTACAAAAATTACACAATAAACTTTTGGCAATGCTCTAATACTTCTGCATCAAAGGAAAAGAAATCGGATGATGACCCATTGTTCTACATATCTCACACCATACCCCTCCTGCTAGAGCAAAGGGATTTGGGGATCTTGTAGCCAGATAATCTTTAAAAGTTGTATGCTCATTCTTATGATAACCTTCCTTTCTACATGTGGTACACCATGTTTCTTCACACTTTTCTTTCCTTTTAGAAAACTCTTGCAACTGAATTGCTAATGTTTCTAACTACAATTAAACTTGAGCCATCCCTACACCATTTTTTCCTACAATGGATGCTTCTAATTTCATGGCAATCTCTAGCACTTTTGACAACGACGTAATATTTTGTTGCAACAATGGGAATTGTATATGTGATAACAATCCTGCAATGAACCATTCCCTATGCTACTCATATGGAATTTGGAAGGTCAATCGATCCATCAATATCTTGAATCTTTGGTCAAAATCTCATACTGATTCATTCTGCATCTACTTGACCTCTTTTAGTTCTGTAGTACACTGTGACTCAGAATTCAGTTTCTGGAATTATTTTATAAAGGCTTGCATGATATCTACCAACATTTTGGCTTGTCCCATAGGTGAAATGGACTAATACTTCATTTACCAGAGTAACACATGATCTATGAATGTTGTCACTAATTACATGATTTTCACATTGTCATCCTGGATGTTCTTCACGGTCCATATTGATTCATAGAAAAATAAGTGTTGTTTCGGATCATTTGTTGCTGCTCTGTTGAAGACATGAATTCTCAAAGTGGGGTCTACCCCCACCATTGTCTACTATGTAGTATTCTTCCTCAGTGTCACTAACTGATTCTAGGTTGTTGCACTACTTGCACTACTCTAACTACCTTTACTACTACCCTTACTTCCTTTACTAACTACAAGTGTTCGTGACAAATTTTCAAAACTCAGAAATGCACATGGGATTGTGGGTTCGACGTAGAGTCTGGCCTGAGTAGGACTAATGGGATGTAATAGATCTCCTTTTGCTGGACTGAGTGGATGATCATTTTCCTTTTCCGTTATACGCGGTATTCCTTCGATTTGGAGTACTACACCAGTGTCTCTTTCTCAACCTCACTGTGTTTCTCTCTATTATCCACAATCCTCTTCCTACTGTACCGAAATATTTTTCCACTATGTGATACTCCAATATATTCTCATGTCACATATTCTTCTTCTCTCAACATTCTCAATCCATTCGTTCCTCATTTATTCATGCATCCCTCTTCTCCATACTCTCATGCCATCCCTTGGTGATTCTCCAATCCCTCTATGCACATGAAGGATCCTAGATACTAGGGTGATCATATTCTAGTTTCATAACCCCCTTATCACACAACAACATCTTGATCCAAGTAGCAAGTGATTTCAAATATCTTCTGTGCAGACCTTTGAAAAACTCTCTTTTTGTGGTACTATATGAGTGGGTACAATCTATAGCAAACTCAGTAATATAACCCCCCAATACACTATCCATCCAAAAATAAATTGCCCATGAGATCTGATTACTTATGGTATTAACTTTTTGGATCAACTTAGGGGTCCAATTCCTCAAAAAAATAGTGTAGAATGTTATGTTATTTTCAGCTAACCTATGTAACCACTCAACAAAAAATAGCAGGAAATCAACAAAGAAAATATGATGTAAGTTTGTAAATACATACCTCTATAGCCATTGTTCCGAGTTGATCTGTGAGTTCTTATTTTAATCTCTGTCAAAATCATGCTCCTTTTCCTTTAACCACTATCCAATATCTTCCTTAGTTGTCCTCCACATTCCCCTCAGTCGTAGATCTCATTCCCAACAACAGACCCATTTGTTAGTTCATAGTGGGTAGATCCAGGGTTCAACAAGAATTCACCAGCAAAACCCTCATATACTAGCCCTTTCAGCATCACCCACAAGTAGGTGAAGTATTACCTGAGGTATCTATGGGAACTGCAGGAACTAGGTTTCCGCAGTAGTGAAGAGATGGGAGAGAGTCGTCATAACCATTATATTTAGCATTATATCATTATACCTAAATCATATACGTAGAAACATAATAGCATGTAAAATATCCAGAATAACATACATAGATCATATGTGTGCAATAAATAGAGTAATAAACACATTATGACACATAAACACCATATTTAACATCGTTCACCCAATATGGGGATACATCCACAACCATCGCCTTCTTTTTATATTATTCATAATCATCTCTTACAAAATATGTGCATTGTGCTCATACATCATGCCCTTGTTGTTCTCCTATCCCTCTATCTCTATCTGTTTCTCTTCACCATTTACTTATTCGTTATTCTCATCACATACTAAGATTTTCTGACTACTCTCTATCCCAAAACCCTTACATATTTATACAATTACAATAGGGCTTATCCCTTTTCGATGGACCCAAAATTCCTAATGGCTTCAACGGTCTTCCTTCCTTTGCACATGATGGTCTCGAAAGTGTGTTAATTGTCATTCCTTCTTTCGCGCACCCTGCATAGTTCCCAAAACTGATCCCAAGATCCTATCCCAACAAAGATTGATGTGGATAAGAATGTGGAGGAGCCATACGAAGATGGAGTGAAGGATAGACCATGTTGAGTGTAGCAGTGGTGGAGAAGTCTTCAAGAAAATGTAAGAATTAGGTGGAGTTCAAATAAAAACAACAACAAAAAATTAATTAATTAATATTATAATGGTGTTGAATTTTTTTTTGTGTAAATGAAAATATGACTGTAAGCCTGGTTAGGCATGCATGCTCCTGGTAAATTGTCAGTAAAGTCTAGACATAGACCTAGGTGATAGGGGGTAATATGTCAGAGTCTTGGATACCCCAGTTATAAACTTTGAGGGGGGTAGGGGCCATGGGAAACCCCAAGTCAAGTTTAAAGGGGGGGGAATGTTAGCTCAACAATGGTGGTTTCAGGCACATTGTTTTGGTATCTTGTGGTTTCAAAACCCATGGAGTGCATGTAATAAATCCTTTAAAAGGTTTGAAATACTTCATTGTAGTGTATCTAGTTGAGCGATGAAGGCTCACTTGGTCAGGGCCAGGATGTTGGCTGGATTGGCCGGGTTTTTGCCAAGGGACTAATAGATTTATTAGTTGGTTTTTCCTGCTTTGTATTTTCCAGGATAAAATCTTATTGTTTCTATGTTCTTGGTTGTTATGTTTATTTCTCGCATTTTGTTATTTCATTTCAATAACATCTTAGTTTATTGAGTTCTTAGTTTCATTTTTTTTTCTTATTCCACCAATGTATTACTATTCACCCATCAATTATCCTACCTTTCCTTACCCACTTCTCTCCTTTACTCTTTTCATCCTCTCTTTCCATTATCT